>JAUYWG010000031.1:1566218-1578695 GCA_034779775.1 Enteromius afrohamiltoni
GTTCTCAACCATAAATGAGTCGGACGAGACTGTTGCTCTCAAAGTATGTGTACAATTTAATTGCATGTGGTTTCATTGTAATGTACTAACTACTGTCTGACATATCACAGGGTGATTTAATGTAAATATGTAGTATCTAAAATAAATAGTAAACTTAAGTATGGTGATTGTATTGTTTATTATGCAAAAGTGATGTGTAAATGTCATTTCTATAGATCATCCCAGTAGAAGGCACTCAGCAGGTCAATGGTGAACACCAGAAAACATTTGGAGAAATCCTCCATGAAATCATCATTTCCAAGTAAGGAATTCTGGCATAGCTCAGCAAATCTATTGTTGATTTGGATGTAATGGTGTGTATATATTTAAATGCATCTTCTATGTCCCAACAGAGAGCTGAGCAGCCTTAACATGAAGGAGTTCAACAAGACAGACAGTTTCATTGGTCTCAACAAGTATGCAGCTTTTTTTTTCTTGGCTAGCTTGGGTTTGAAATGAAGTAAAAGGAAGTGTGTCTGTGGTATTGCTATAAGAATGAAGAAGAATACAAGGAGATTTTTATTTGAAAATAAGTTTTGTTATGTTGGTTCAAAAAAAGACAATAAAAAACAAACTATTCCTGTACTTTTTAGTTTACACTGTGTTCGTGGACGCTATCCGAAAGCTCTGCTCAAAGCCTGGGACAAGTTTGACCACCAGAAGGGCTCTGAGAATGACAGACCCGGTAAGCTAAAAGTATAAACAATTTGTATTCTGTTTAATTGTGTTGGAACATTTAATATCTATTAATGTGTTCATTCTGTCGGCACAGATTTCTTTGATGATGAGCAGCTGTTTTTAATTCTGGAGTTTGAGTTTGGAGGGAGTGATCTAGAAAACATTAATGGAAAGGTACTTTGCACACACAAGATATTTGCACTTTTCCTTCTTTAATACTAGGTGCACTATTCCAGTAATTTCTGTGAAGACTAAACTCCACTTGAATGCCTTTTGATTGATTGAATTTTGTCCATTGAGATAATTTCACAAAATAATATAACTTTTTTTAGGGTTTTTTTTTTTTTTTTGAGTTTGTATTTTTTAACAAATTACAACACCACAGTCGCTTGCCTTCAACGTCACCACCACTGCGCTCCCAACAACTTTTTCAAACTTATTCTTAGCGTGTTCATTGAAAAAGATTAGACTGTATATGAATTTTAATCGATGCTATGCAAACTTTTTCATATAAACTAGAATAAATACAAAACTAGAACCAAACTGAAATGAGTGCATTTGTAATAAATAGTATAACTTAACCATAAGACATATGAAAGCTTGCATTTCGGAAAAAAAAAATCATTTAAAGTCCTTGATTTAATTTGAATATTTAAATTAAAATCGTGTCTACACATACTATTCAATAAAATTTAGGCCATGTAGTCCATAACAGCAGAGAGTGAGTTTTTGGATATGGGATTATCAAACTTATTGTAGTCAATATAGTACCACATTTCAGCTATCGTTGTTAGAGTGGGTGCACAAAACTTTATTATATCCTTGCTTCTAGAAAATTCTTAATCTACAGTAATTAGTAACAGTAACTTCATATGTGGCTGAAAAAGCTTTATGCATTTTAAGTTTCACTTTCACAGTGACTGAGCAGCTAAATGTGGTATTTACAAGAAATAATCATGAGTTTACCTTATGGTCCAAACCGTCTCCACAGCAGTAGGAAAGCGATAAAAGCGAGCATCTTCCTTCCAAAGACTTGTTGCATTTCGAGGCAAAGCAAAACAGTTTGTTGAACAACAATATAAATGCAGTAAACTATTAATTGTACTGTAAATTATACACTACGATTGTAAAATACCATAAATTAATAAGCTCAACGTGATGCCATTTTAATGTCTCAGACAGACAACTTGTTAGTGTTTATTTTAGTTCAATTTAAGTAACCGTTTCAACAAAATCCTGAGTTGGGTGTAGCTGGTGTGTTTTATGCCATAGAATAACATGTAAAAATATATTGAGCCTGTGTGAACCACTGCTCTTATTTTAGGGGATTTAACCAAACCAAAAAAAAAAAATGGACTTGGTACGTTGGAACCAAAAGTGGTAAAGTGCCATCATCGCAAAATGACATCATAGTTCCCCCACTCTGTTGTGGAATAGGCTATTGATGGAATCTCAGGTTTAATTCCAGTTTATCCAAACACAAATCCATCATCAGAATGAGTGGACTGATTGGTTGTAGATTCGTCCAGTAGTATACAGAGGCATCTAAGGTTAAGCCTGCCTCCCAAAAGGCGGGTAGTAAGGTAGCTTGGCCAGACTAAGCCCCTATGAGCTTTAAAGTCGCGGAAGCCAAGCTATCAAAATCTAAACCTGTTAATTAGAAGTGGGGTGTTCATATACTTTGAACTATAGTGTACCATGTCAGCTTACCATTGTACGTGTACCATTGCAGATATCTTCTATGGTTCAGGCCAAGAGTGTTCTACATCAAGTGACTGCAGCTTTGGCTGTAGCTGAGCAAGCGCTGTGCTTTGAACATAGGTAACATGTTTAAAGCTGAAATTTAATTTTATTCTAAATGTACAATGCGCATAAAACCTTTTGCATAAGCTGATGTAAATATTATGTGCTGACATTTCAGAGATCTTCATTGGGGAAACATCCTGGTGAAGAACATAAAGCACAAGCACAACGAGTTCATTCTGAATGGAACAAAGCATTCCATAGAGACACGAGGAGTTCATGTCAACATTATCGACTACTCACTCTCACGCCTGGAGATCGGTCAGTCTAAGACGAAACTCTTAAATATTGTAAATAGTTTGTTCTTGTGATGTGTCTTCAAAGCATTAGAGTCACAACTCTCGTGTTTATTAACTATTAGTATGTAGACTATGTAGATGGTAATCTACATGAAATTTATTTATGTCGTTCTAGCCTTACCCATATTTATTTTTATAAAAAAAAAAAAATTACCTATAGCAAACTTACATTTTCTTTTAAGTTTTTAAAAATTGTTAATTTGCTGGTTGAAAATCTTTTTTAAGCGAATTATATTTAAGCTAAATTTGTGACCCTGTTACTAGCTATGTTTTATTTAAATTAATGTTACTTTTCTCCAATGGTTTTCTATAAACAGTCATACCTTTTTCGTAAGTATATTCAAATGTTTTTGTAAAAAACAAAACAAAAACTTATGGATGGAAGAGGTGAACAAATTTTTACATCCAGATACAAATGAATAGGAAAATGTAAATTTTGAAAACATGTTTCTCTCTCTCTTCTCATGTAGATGGACTGACGGTGTCATGTGATATATCCAATGATGAGGAGTTGTTTATGGGTCAGGGAGATTATCAGTTTGAAATCTACCGTCTAATGAAGAAAGAAAACAAGTATGTGGTTTTGCTATATTTATATTTATTTTTTTATATTTAAAAATCTTTCTTTCTAAACCACCGAAGAGATGATTCTTATTTATTTTTTCTGTTTTTCTCTGTCTCAGTAACTGCTGGTCTGCCTATAATCCTCATTCCAACGTGTTGTGGCTGCACTACCTGGTTGATAAACTGTTGAGCATGAAATACAAGAGCAAAGCTCAGAGCAACCAACAGAGGACACTGAAGAGCGCCCTCAAATCTTTCCAGTCAGAGATACTCAATTATCCGTCAGCTACAGAAGCTCTTAGGAACTGCAAATTATTTCAGTAAAGCATTTGTTTTAATATAACACAATAGATAGACCTATATATTTTGAATGACCAGTCAAAGGCAAGCACAATTTTGTAATGTTTTGTAAAAAGATATTAAAATAAAGAAAATGTGCAATCATGCAATTTAAAAAACAAAAATATGTAATTTATTGATATACATTAATTATCTTGAGATAGTTACAGTTCTGGCATAGTATGGCAAAACTAGCTGTTCTTGCAATCTCATTTTTGTTTATTAAGAAAAGTCTCAGCTTTACACACCACACTTCCAGCAATCCAGACTTGGCAGTTCATTTTTATAAATTAATAGTTGTCCATGTTGGATGTGCTGTTTTTTTTTTTTTTAAGACCTTGTTTGATCATCCTTGTGCTGGAGGCATAATGTGCAAGGATAGACCACAACATCGATGGAGGAAGCCTTAACACATTAAAATTCTCTTCTCTTTGATATGCCCACCCACTCCATGACCTTAGTGTCCTGCTGTCCTTTATCGTTCTGATGAGTTCTTCTTGGTTCAATGCATAAGCTCTTCAGTTATGTAACATTTTAAGACATTGGGCCTGTGTGCTGCTGTTCGATCAACAGGAAAAAAGTGAGATGCATCCTGTAGAAAAGCTTATTTGGTGTTAGCTTGCAGTTGAGTGTAATTATGTGGAAATAGGAGACTTTGGTGAGCTTGTTCTCAAAATGTTAGGACAGATATGGACAAAGGTTTGTGGGACCTCAGAAAGAGAAGTATTTGGTGAACCACTCCTGTTTTTGAGGGTCTTGTCCATCAGGCCCTGTTTCAATAACCCTCTGCTCAGCTGGAGTCCTGTAACAAAAGTATAAGAAATAAAAGCAGGAAATGTAAATATGACGTTTTGATAGAGAATTTGTAACAAATAAGATTTTTTATTTTTTTGTGTCTAATAAGACTAATAAAACATGTCTAATATGGATTTCTTTTTTTAAATACCAAGGCACCTCATTTAATGTAAGTGGGCAGAACTATTTTTAACTTTAACGTGCAAGACTTCAGGTGTCAGCTTCTTATTATAGTGTATGCTACAGCACATTTTGGTGTATATAATTTGTCATTATTTACCTTTGGGAACCCGTTGCTTTACTTTGCAAACATACAGTGCTGATACTTGGATTATTCAAAAAGACATACAAAAAAAAAGGAAAATGGCATTGCAAATCAAATAGAAGGTAAAATGGAGCATTTATCTAGTTTTGAAGAGTGCTTTTTTAGTATTTAATATTATAGTTTTATATGTGCATGGAATTTTTTAGATGTATTTGCATTTTGTTTTAATTCAATCTAAGTAATACTGCTATGTGATTAACAATTTGTTTTAATAGTTTAATAACACTAGTTTAAATAGTAAAATGGAATAGTGGGATTCTGATTGTCACACAGGCCTTAAATCCTGAACTATATTTTAAAAATCCTTTTGTGAGCCATTTCAGAGCATGTTCTAATTATCTCAAAACAGAAAAGGCACCACATACAAAGAATCTTTAAGTTGTTTTGGATAAAGCATCCAATCAGTGAAAGATATGTAATTATGTATTATTGATTCTCCACTTGAATATAGGCTATACATTGAGATTTGTATTGATCTACATTATAAAGAAAAAGATTATGTTTCCAGTAGCTTTCAGGATTGGATATTTTGGTGATTACCTGATGTGCTGGTTGTAGTTGATTTTAAGCTGCGGCTGATGTCGCACTTCTTGTGAAGGTGGGCGGCTCTGTCTGATAGAGGCTCTGTGTTCAGAATGAGGGGAGGTTGGTGGGTGTGTCCTTGTTAGGGTGGTTTCTCGCCCGCACTGTTCCAGACTACTGCGCTCCATAACTGGTGAGCATTTGGCCTTAGGTGACCCCGCATCATATGAGCAGAGGTTTGGGATGCTAGTTTCCTCAACCCCTTTTTTCTATAAACAAGGCCAATTACAAGCTTCAGTAAACACGTTCTTCTTTCAGTTATTGTATGATACTGGATGAATGGAATGGGATTTTAAAAAGTGAATGTGTGTTACCTTCATAGTAGGTGTGAGGGTCCCTGCTTGCGTCCTAGAGTCATAAGGCTTTAGTATTTCATCACTGCACAGAGTTGGATGCTGGGATAGCTGGTGGAGGTCCTCCTGGAATAGAAAGAGAAATGATGTGATGAGACAGAAGGGTACTAGCATCCTGCGTCTTATATTTGTCTGTGTATGTGCGTGTCTAACCACAAGACTTTTGATGAGTTGGTCTCTCTCACTGAGCTTGTCCTGCAGTTTAGCAATTGTGTGCAGGTCTTCTACTCTCCTCTTTCCCCTTTCTTCCCTTTCTCTCAGCCTACAAACATAAAATACAAGCAAATGGAGCAGACACAAATATTAATTAATTGCAAGTGCAACATTAGGTTTTTTAATATATCATTTAAATGTATTTTTTATATATAAAACCAATACGTTATATATAACTTGAACCGTTTTAGTAGGAAATAAAAAAGTCAAAATGTTTAGAGGATAATCGCACAATAAGACTAGACTAGACAAAGGTGTGGCATGCTTTCATTATTTACAAAATATTACATCTTTATTTTTCTCGTTTAATGGTTTTTTTAAATTACAATTTCATTTACAAACAATAAAGCCTTTATTTTCATAATGTTTTGATTTTACTCTTGAAATCTTATTTCAATGTCACTAAAACACTCGTTTTTGTTTTTTTATTACTAATGTCACAAGTCATGGCAATCTAATATAGATAATATTAATCATTTTGTTTTTAGAACCTTGTATATGTATTAGTACTGTATTTTGCACCACATTTTTCAAATGAGTAAAATATCAGTTATATTATGCAGTAAAATGTTAAAGCAGTGGTAAAATATAGTAAAATGTGTTAAACAGACCTGTCAGTACTGCATTTTTATAGTGATTAGAGTTATTATTAAATTAGCCAATATATTTAATAAATAATAACAATATAATAATAATATAATTATAATAAATAACTCGATTCAGTTCTCTGAAATTCTGAAGGAAATCCTCGTCATAAGCCATCACCATATATTTTCTTGGGTTAATTCTGTATGTATGTGTGGTTTGCGTTTTGCATTATTGATGTGGGAGGAGTATGTACTCTGTTTCCAAGGCAACTATGCGGGCCTGTAGTCGTGTTTGGGCGGTGCTGAAGTCAGATATTATGGTCTGGATCTCCATTCTGTGCTCTCTCTTTACACTCTCCATGTTATTCCTGTGGTCCGACCCAACCGCTTCACCTGCCTCATCACGTCCCTCAGAGAAACTGCACATCAGACACAATACATTAATATCACATTTGCATTTTTAACATAAAAACACAGCATGTGGTTGGTCTCTTTACACTAAGACATTCTGTTTTATACTACTTTTCCACCTAAATCGTTGCTGGAGCAGAAAGATCTGAAAACTCTCATAACTGGCAAAGTAAACAATGTTATGAGTGGCAATGTTACTTTAGTACATTTTCTGCCTACAACTTAAAATAAGATGAGTTCTGAAAACCAATTTAAAAGCTGTTGTAATTTAATTTATCTTCATGCCATCATAAGTAGCACGAGTATATTTGTAGCAATAGCCACAAATATACTGTCAAAATGATAAATTTTTCTTTTAAGCCAAAAATCATGAAGATATTAAGTAAAGATCATGTTCCTTGAAGATATTTCATAAATTTCCTACAATAAATATACTGAAACGTATTTTTTGATTTGTAAAATGCATTGCTAAGAATTTAATTTAGACCGCTTTAAAGGCGATTTTCTCAATATTTAGATTCTTTTGCACTCTCAGATATCAGATTTTCAAATAGTTGTATCTCAGACGAATACTGTCCTGTCCTAACAAACCATGCATCAATTGAAAGCTTATTTATTCAGTTTTCATATGATATATGAATCTTCATTTTGAAAGATGTAAACTTACGACTGGTTTTGTGGTACAGGGTCACATATAACAAATAAACCTGCTTTTAATCAATTCAAACTTGATGTTTAACTAAATAAACTTAAATAAAATAAAATAATTTTAGATACTAACAGAGGACAAAAATAACAAACTGCCCAAAGACACTGCAAACTACATAGATATCAACAAGATCAGCTGACCATGCATATTCTGCATCCTGTAGAGTGCCCAAGTTTTGTTTTGTGTCTTTCTAGACCAAGTTGTTAATGTTCAGAAATCTTTTCTTGTAAAAGACAATTATGTTAGTGTTTCCTGGTTTGAAACCAGCAGGTCATCACTTGCTTTAAAACCAGAATTTCCAATGAATTGAGCGACTTGAGTGTTCTGAAGAAACATAGCTTTATGCGACGATCTAATTTAATTTCTACTTTTATTCACATAAACACTGATCAATGCATATGCATAGAGCCCATCAAATATGGTCAATGGAAGCTCAAAGGGAAGAAGAAAATAGCTCAGAATTAAAATGTTAGTTGTGTTTCTAAGATGAACAAACTTCTTATGGGTTTGGAATGACATGAGGGTAAATAATGGGGAAAATTATCCTATTAAGGAGCCAATGCAGAGTAGTGAAAACAAATGTAACAGTTTCGAATGGGCCTTTTGTCATTTAATAATGAGCTTAAGTAAGCAGTTCTTCACCAGAATAAGCAGCAGTGTGGTCAGCCTTGCCACTGGCTCCTGTGCTTGTGGTCATCTTGTTACTGACCTCCTGTCTGTGTGCGCGTTTGAGGTCATCTTGTTATTGACCTTCCATGTGTGAATGTGCTTGTTGTTATTTTGTTACTGACCTTTTGCGTTTATGTTTATGGTCATCTTGTTCTTCTCTCTGCGCGATGACTGCACTCATGCGTTCTTTCAGATCTTCGTTCTCTCTCTTTAGCTCCTGAACCTCGCTGCTCTTCTCATCCAGCTGTCTCTCTAGTGACTGTAAGCGGTTTTGCTGCTTCAGATCCTGAGGAAGAGAGAAACAGAAAGAGAGAGAGAGACGTGGGGTGATGAGCCCCTTGAGGCGGTGTAAGTGTGTGTGTGACTGTGTGGTTTGTATGTGTACCTGCTGCAGGGCCATCATTTGTGTGTGTGTGTGTATTTCGTTCTGAAGGTCCTCGATCTGCTGCATGTGTCTCTGGGTGACCTGTCTCACCCATTCAGTGTGCTGCTGGGTCAGCTCTGCCTTCTGCTTGTCTGCACACACATACACACACACACAGTTGGAAGACGCATTAGATCAGACATGCCGTATGCACTGTGTTTAGTCTTGCTCTACTTTAGTCGCTGGCACTAGATGGTGCTGTTGTGCAAAATGCAATGCATAATCATCTATTTTAAGGAATAAGGTTGTTTTATATATCTTACTCATTATGACAATGACAGTATTTACAATTAGCATCAGTTTTCTAATAAAGTCATATCTCTACAAATACAGCAATCAAAATAAAATCCTGCTATTGTCTTCTGTCTGCCATTTGAATATTAATTGTCCTTTAAGTAACATTCATTCAAGGATGAATTGGAAAATGTAGGCCAGTAACCTTTTTAAATAAGGAGAGTTATATTGATTCATTGTTATGTCTGTATAAAAAAACAAAACAATTGAAACTAATTTAAACAGAAATGCCATGGGTCAGCATGCTACTTTAATATATATATATATATATATATATATATATAGATAGATAGATATTTCCGGTATATCTATACTGACAAAGCAAATCATACATTTCATGTAAAAAAAAAAAATACATATATATTAATAAAAATGATTAAAATAAAGTCCAATAATTGTATGTTGTTTATGGTTTACATAACTTTTTCAGATCTAGAAACATTTAAAATTCCCTCATTTTGACTAATATCATGAGAAACCTGGGTCTTACATAAAAATGGCCGATGCTATGGGAACAAATAACTGTACAACATCTTACTGCCTCATTAATAGTGTGATAAGGCCCCCAGCCCCTGGATAATTAAGAGAGATTGTTTGTGCCCTTTTGGTAGAAAAGACTTTCTAGGTAATTATTACATATCTATAGTAGGTATTATACTACTATATACTATGTATGTGTCATGGTTACCCAGCTGTAGTTTGTGCTGCGTGAGCAAGCGTTGTCTTTCTGATTGAAGTTCTTCATTGGCTTGTGCTTCCAGGGCCTGAAGAGCGCGCTGGTGATTTAACCTTTCCACACGCAACAATTCCTCCTCTCGCTCACGCCACCCCTGCTTTTCCCTCTCTCCCGTAGCCTTTCCATCCTCCTCATCCTCATCTTCCTCTTTTACCACCTACAGGACAACACAAAATCACTAACATTAAGAGCTCTTTCCACAGTTGTCTAGTTTTGTGTGTGTGCGCTGTCATCATTTCAATGGTTTCTGTCCACAGCCAGTGGGATCCAAAACATCAGTGAAGCCCAATTTCTTGAATTATATGGATGAATAATTTTTCAAAGTATCTTATTTTCTGAAACACATGGAAATACATGAGTATAAGACGACAGAATGTTTTGGAGTGAATTATCCCTTTGCAGCTGTATCAGTTTAATTGTTATTTATTATTTATGCTTATTCATTAGTTATGACAAATATACTCATCATAAATCTTTTGATCTCCTGACAGCCCTAGTGTTTACGCACTTGTAATTGCTGTCTCATCAGTCTCTCTTTCTCTTGAATAGTGGAGTGAAGCTGAGATCTGAGCGTGCTGTTCATATCTCTTGTCTTTTGGATCTCCTGCTTCATTCGTTCCATCTCTCCATTACCGTACCGTCTCTCTCTCTCTCCTTCCATCTTCTCTGAGAGTGCTCTCCTCTCCTCCAACTACACACAGAGACAGACAAATAATGCTAATCGCGTGAACTGTGTGTATGATGGGTCTGAGGAAACTCCCAGTGTGTGTTACCTGTGTCTGCAGTTCTTCTACTCTGTGTTGCCACTGTTGGTTCATCTTTCTGATCTCTTCCTCTCTTTCTCTCTTCAGTTCCACGATCTGATCCGAAAACTGCTTCTCAAACTGTAGCCTACACACATACATTTGCACTTAAATTAATACAATTGCACTCTATACTCATTTTTCACATTATTAGAAACTAGGGATGTCAAAGCTAACACATTATTGTGTCTGACAAATATGTATATACAACGGTTTAGTTCTGGTTCACAATTTAATTGACCAATCTGTGTTTGAAGACATTGTAATATTATTATAATTGTATTCCTTTGTTTGTATTGCCTTTAATAACAACAGATGCTCATTGCCGAGTCACAGCATGGCTCTGGTTCAGAATAAGTCATGACGTATTCACAACAAAGCTCTGTTTGTTTTTGCAATTCTGATCTGGGAGCGAAATTATTTAATACATTTGATTAAAATTACTGCAGATTAGCACTGAGGTAGGTGCATTGTGTGTTATTGCAGAAAAATTCATAGGTTCATATGTTTGTGGTCAGTAAGATCCTGTTGTTTGAACTTTACATCCAATGGATTCTGTAAGAAATGTTTCCTGGAGCACAAATATTTTTTTAGCAACATTTATAATAAAATATTTTCTTGAGCACAAAATCAGAAACTGAGAATGACTTCTAAGGGATCATGTGACATAATTTTTTTTACATGAATATATAATATTGCAAAATATTATCGGAAATGAAAATACATTTTAATATTTACTTTTTAATCAAATAAATGCAGCCTTGGTGAACATAAAAAACACTAAATATTCTAATTTTAATTTAAAAACAGCCATATTAGAAAAACGCATGTAATGAGACTGAATTGCTCTTTCTATCTCTTTAAGTCTCAATTTCATTCTGACACACCTGATTCTTTCCTCTATACCATGATTGGACTGTTGTAGAATGTCTCTCTCTTGCTGTAGAGCAGAAAGCTCTGCCTGTAACACTTCTTTCTGTGCATTAAACTCCTCCTGTGGGAGACATAAAAAGAACGGAGGACAAGGATGTATAGTTTCATGGACCCACGGATTAAGAAAGAAAAAGAAGTAGATAGGTTGCTAGGTGAATATTAACGTCTTTCTTTCCTCTGGGCGGCACAGATCTGCTGAGATCAGCAGAACTTGTGCTGCCATAAGGGAATTGCAGATTTGTGTGTGCTTGTGAGTATGTGTGATAGAGCTGCACAGTAATGGACACTGACACTTTGTCCACATGTCAAATGGAAGTGTGTGTTGAGCAAAAAGGAGCAAGAACCTGTATTTGCTGCATACTGCTGTGTGTGTTTTCCAGTTCTTCTCTCACTTGTACACACTCCGGGCCACATGCTGACTGGCGCTCCACCTTCGAGTACTCCTGCTCTCTCTCTTTTGCCCTTTCTTTCTCCTCTTCTCTTTCTCTCTCCAGGGTTTGAATCACCCCCTCCAATTTCGCCATCTGCAAGCCAATAAAACTTTGATCAGCAAAGCCCTTAAGAGCATGGAATCCACTCAAGTTTGAAATAATTTATATGGGCCATACAAAGAAAATGATATTCTGTTATAGAATAGAGTCTTTATTATAAAGCAACTTGAGGTTAAGGTTCTTTCTCAAGGGGAAATAAGCGTGATTGTTATAGGGTCTGAATCTTTTCTCTAGATCAGTAAGAGCAAATTTTTTCACTCAATATTTAACATTAAAGGGACGTACACCAAACAAAAACAAACTCCAGCCAAACAACCGGCAAGAAGAGGTGGGGTTTAATGCATGTTAAACCTCACCTCTTCTTGCCGATTGGTTGGCCGAAGTTTGTTTTTGTTGTGGTGCCCAAAATGTTTCTTTCGGTATTGCAGCC
>JAUYWG010000031.1:1578795-1592478 GCA_034779775.1 Enteromius afrohamiltoni
ATTCAGAGGGCAGACAGCAAGACGATCAAGGGGTGATGCATACGGTTTGAGATAAAAATTAAATCGAGCTAAAATCCAGCAACATCGCATAGAGCACCTTTAACATTGTAACAAGTAATGCTATTTAAATGGTAATGTTGTGACCCATTAATGAAGATTTTTTTTTTACTGTTATCATCTTTATTATCGTTTAATAGCTTTTTGATTAAGGATTAAAACCAAACCAATAATTTGTTATTTTAAAATTTAATAATATATGAACTTAAGTGATATCCCATTCGTAATCCATAGGGTTTAATGTGACATTGGCCCGCCCTTTGCAGCTATTACAGCTTCAGCTCTTCTGGGAAGGCTTTCCACAAGTTTTAGGATTGTGTTTTTTGACCATTCTTCCAGAAGCGCATTTGTGAGGTCAGACACTTATGTTGGACGAGCAGGCCTGGCTTGCAGTCTTCATTCTAATTCTTTCCAAAGGTGTTGTCAGGTTAAGGTCTGTGCAGGCCCGGTGCAGGCCAGTCAAGTTCTTCCACACCAAACTCACTCATCCATGTCTTTATGGACCTTGCTTTGTGTACAGTCATGTTGGAAAAGGAAGGGGCTATCCCCAAACTGTTCCCACAAAGTTGGAAGCATGCAATTGTCCAAAATCTCTTGGTATGCTGAAGCATTCAGAGTTCCTTTCACTGGAACTAGGGGCCAAGCCCTGCTCCTGAAAAGCAACCCCACACCATAATCCCCCCTCCACCAAACTGAAAGTGGGGATTGGAAGTGTAAGTTGATTCATGATTTCATTCTAAATATAGTTTTGAACAAAACAATTGCTCATGAGGATATTTTATTATCACATTAATGTCAGCAATTCAGCAGTCCTGTCACACTATGTGTTCTTCATTCTCAAAGTTCTTCCAAAAGTGACAGCAGGGTGCACAGCGTGAATTAGATTACCTGCCTTTCAGTCCTGTTAATTTACTTTCACGGTTACCGTTTCTGAAATGGCTTTCAGAATTTAAAATCATTTTGCAGAATAAAATCATTATTTAATCCATCTGCAGTGAAACAGCCCATTATTTTGCAGTTGTTTGGAAGCACACAGCAAATGGCATATTTATTAAGCTAAATCCAAAAAATGCATGACATCCTATAAACGTGTTAGCAGATGAGCTTCAGTACTTTTTTGGGCGTATCTGCATGCAAACCTAAGTGTTTGAAACACTTGGAAATAAATGAGCCAGTCAACCTAGCATTGTCTCTAGTGGGTTTTTAACCTACAACCTTTTATGCACCAACACAGCACTAAAACAACAATCCTCTTCATAGCTATCACTTATTAAGAACTATAATTTCATTATCATAACCCAGTTCCAAGCCTGCTGGCATATTAGATGAAGCCCTGTGCCTTGGGCGCTACAAATGTTCTTTTTGTTTTCTCATTTATCATGGTCATGTGGAGAGTCTGTCTCTACATATTTAAGCAGAAGGACTGAGCATGCTTCTTTTGCCTGAGCTTTAAACCAATTTGAAAAAGCTTGATATATATATATATATATATATATAGTTCAAGTTATTTGTGGTGACCTGATTCATTAGTAGGTCAACAATGTTTTGCAAACATTTCTAAAATTGTTTTGTCTTTTAGGAGGAAAACCAAAGGACAAATGTTGGGGTATGTTTTGCAGTTAAATACCTCTCTGTTGGACAGCTGTAGTTGGTTGCGTAGCTCCTCCCTCTCTGTTTCTAAAGCCTTTTTGTCTTCTTCTCCGGTGTTCATCTGCTCCTCAATCTGTAGTCAAAACAGAATTATAATGCTAGTATCTCTTAATTACAATAATATTTCAACAATAATATCAAATCATACATCAGATATTTTTAATAGTGCTTAGCCAGTTACTTTGTAAAATGTTCTAAAGAAGACGAATATAGTATACATCTTTACAGCTATTTTTATATATGTTTATGTTTTGCCCTTGTTCTCAATTCATACATTCCATGGCAACTAAAATCATGAAATCGGTGTCACAACTCCCCCTGCTTGAGCTACAGGAATACTTTCTGTTAAGAAAGTATCATATAACCATTTTCCACCCTTTCTAACTTTTAGAATTAGCTCTACCAAAAAGAAAATACGTTGTATTGACCACTTTGATAATGTTTTTATTGTGCCCTTTTGTTCTTTTTGAATTGTGAAAGCCCTTGGTTGAGGGTGAACATGAATGATGCTTTATTTTTGGGTTAACAAAACATTTAAATAGGCCGTTTTTAGCACCTGTACCTTTAAGACTTTTATGCTACTGACTTATTATGATCTCATGGCTAATCTCTGCATGTTCATAAGGGTGGGCCAAGTTTATGAATCCCGAATATGTGTCATATGTTAATGTGATTCTGCTTTCGCAAAATGATCCATTTTAGCAGCTTAGTTTCCATAATTGGTCTGAATATACTTGGGCTTGGAGATTTGCATTATGAATAATAATGTCTATATACAAAGCACAAAATATTTTTATTTCCCCTGTAACAAAGCCACACTAATATAAGTGGGTGAACATACAGATTACACTGACTATATAGTTCCATGAAATAAAATCCCATGCTCAGTGTCTGCCTTCTGTTATTGGAAAAAAGAACATAACTTTTGACATTTAAATATTCCCAAATGAAATCAAATCATAAAGCCAGTTCAGTTTGCCCAACTTTCTCTCTAGTATAGTGACAGGAGCAAATGAAAGTTATTAGCAAAGCTAGTGTGTCTGCAAGTTCACATGTAATCCGCAGTTACCTGCTGTGTCTTCTGCTTCTCTGTGTCCAGCATTGCGTGCGCTTGCCTCAGTTCACTGGCATGTTTGCGTATCACTTCTTCTAGAGCTTTCCGTAGCTGCTCTTTCAGCCTTACTTTCTCTTCTTCCATCTTCTGTTGAACCCGTTTCTTCTCTTCTTCCAGCTCCTGTCTGTCATGTTTTCTTTCGCTCTCCACCTCCTGCTGAAGGCGTCTGATCTCCTCAGTGTGAGCACGCTGCAGCTCCAGACGCATAGAGGATAGAGTATCTGCATGCTAAAACACACACACATGACTCTCATCTTCTTTTTAAACAAATCCTGTAGTTTAAAAAGAATGACACTATGCCTTTTAAGCCTCCGGTGTGTCAGTTGTGATGTTTTAAGAAGTTCTAATGGCTTTCTTCACATACAAACACTTTTCAAAGAATATTTCAAGGGGTGCTTTGCTCATTTGTATATGTGTGTGTCAGTAATCTGTCTGTAGTTTTAGTCTTTAGTGTTTTCTTTCAATTTATTGAAGCAAAAACCTATTATGTTGTAAATATGCTATTTGTCATTTACAACAGTATGTAGTAATATTTTGATTGAGCTTTTATTAAAGTTTTTAGTTTTCCTTTCAAAAGACATGCTACAGATGCAAAAAAGCAAAAGATCTAACCTGATCCACTTTTTTTTTATGACGGACAAAGGTTTTGGAGGCAGTGCGTAAACTTGGTAGACAACGTACGGTCATATTTATTTTTTAATGTGCAAAAATTTCTGCTCTGTGTGCAATGACCTTAGGATGTATTAATTTTGCAATGTGCCTTAGTCATTTTTCTTTGTTTTATAAAACTTTTATTTAATTTATTTTTATCTATGTTTGAGTAGCTAGTTGACAAGGTAATTCCTTTTGTTTCAAGTTTTTCATCTAGTATTTATATTTTATGTTATTTCAGCTTTTTTTAATTACCTACAATATTTTTTTTAATACTTTTAGTCAACAACACTTCTTATATGCCCGCAACTAAGGGTTAAAATAAAATCCTGAATTCCCCAGACATTGTGGTGCTGTTCATGTGCATTCAACTTATAAACACAATCCTTCATACATGACTTAAATGGCTTGCCTGTTTAAGCATGCGAGCGTGGTCATTGGATCGGCCACTGTTCTGAAGCTCCAGCTCTTTGTTTCTAATGTTGAGACGACTGAGTTGAGACCTTAGCTCTTCCACTTCAGCAGAGACCCTCACCTGAGATGAACTCTGACTCATTAACTCCTCTGCAGAAATGTGAAAGATGATAATTAGATCAAAGGAAGCAGAACAATCAGTGAACAAGTTAGCGATCTCAAGTGTCACAAGAAAAAAGCAATTATTTCAGTAGAGATATAAAAGTCAACACTGGTACAATTAACATTAAACAGACTGTAAACGATAATTGCTGACAGTAATCTGTCAACTTACTGCTAAAAAGGTAGTAGATGTTTATATTGTAATTAAATCTTTTTGTTTAATGTTAAATTAAATCTTAAAAGTAATCATGCCAATTAATCCTATTTTTAAATTCTGTTAAAAAAGGCATTTTCATACTCTCTGAGCAATTTAGGCTTGAATACCACAATTATGCTTTAGCTTTGTTTCCTGAGAAACAAGACAAATGCAGTGCAATGGAATGGAACAAAATGCTCAGATCTCAAGACACATTTTTCAAATTTGAACTGTTTTGCAGTTGACAGTGAAAGCAGGGCACTTATGCTGGGAGACTGCAAAAAGAAATGTGACGCAAAAAGCAAAGACGTCCATCTGACACATGTCTGCATGGACCAATAACTATAGAAATAGTACTGACAAAATACTGAAAATACACCTCTTGTTACACCTCATGTGACAAACATGTTTTTTATTTTGTCTATTTAATTATTTACTAGACTCTCTTTAAACTATTTTCAACCAAATATTGATTCTGAGATATTTAGGCAATTAGTTTTGATTAATTATTTAGCACATAGGATTCATTTGATTTCTAATGATGACAAATATAACTACACAACAAGCCCTTCGCTGAAATGTACTGTGTATGTGCACCTGACTTGCTCTGTAGCTCATTCTCTTGCAGTAATAATCGTTCTTTGGCTACAGCTAACTCCTCCTCTGCCTTCTTTGCCACAGCCTCAGCCTCAGCCACCCGGTGACGTCCATCCTCCAGCTGTTCCTCCAGGTCCTGTAAAAGAAATACATGAATAAGCATAACTATTACAATTGCTTATACTTATGCAGGGTATACACTACACAATTTTCAAACTTGGCAGATTAATGCTCCTTTCAGTGGCTTGCACATTACATGGCAGATCAGTGACTGGGGATCACATGACACAATATTTAATTAGCATGAATCACCGACCACTTTGCCTTGTGTAAAAAAATGCATGTAGGAGAAGTGATACAGGGGTGTAAGACTATGACTTCTCCCCCTGAAATTTCCCTTTGCATTTTATCTTGCTCTCTTATTGGCTGTAGGTTGTCAGTGATGATATTTCCGGTCAAAACAGATTGTAAGTCGCAGACACTTTAATGCCATTCTATGGTTTAATGCCATTTTCATGGTACGAATATGGGCTGAATATAATGTTTTGAAACATTTTTGTGCTAACAACTCCAAAAATGTATTTTAGCACCATGCTACAAACTTCTAGAAACCCCACAGCAACTGCTGAGCAACAAGTTGACAACCACCCTAGCGCCAGTCTCATCAAAAAAAAAAACAACCTAGTTTTCCATTATCCTGCTGGATCCTCTTTTTGAATGATCCTGCAGCAGCAATGAACAACCAAAACGACATCATCTGTCAGGCCCATGAAGCCCAAGAAGACTTCAATCAGTCAATTCTGGCCGCCCCATTAACACTTTGAGCCCACAAACCTTTGATTACATCACAGCAGCTGCTCTGAGTTTGCAGATCTGAGGAGTCTCTGATTAATTTTCTGTGAAGGATGTGCCAAAGCAGTAAGGGTGTTACTCATCTCACTCTGTGCCTGGCATTTCTAGGCACAGCTAAAGCGCATTAGCCGCAGTGTATGTAAAAAGCTGCATCAGAGACGTCGGAGTCAATGTTGCATGCCTGGCATCTCATACTCATTAAATCTTTTTCCTGTTCTAAATCTTAAGTGTAACGACTTTTGTGTCCCACTTAACTTAAAAAGCCTATGTTATTTTTATTTTATGCAGGTTCTATGCAGACCTTGCTGTAGAAAAACAGACTACAGATCTGTGGGGTATTGTCACAGTTTGTTTAAGTCGGGTATGCCATCTGTTTTTGCACAGCTGTGTGTGTCTGAGTGATGGTAATTGTGGGTGTTTGTCTGATCCCTCTAATCTCAGTCTCAATTAGATTCGGAAGTGTCAGTCACAGCAGTAATTACTGCCCCTGTACACTAAGACGAACACCCCGCTGAAAGGTCAGTTACACATGGTCAGTCAAGTGATCTTGTAAAGCAAAACTGTTTTGTGTGTACACAATGAGTGTTTTGTTTTGGTCTGCATTAATAGCAACATATATTTATATATATATATATTTATTTATTATACAAATTTAATGAAAAATAAGAAACGCTATGTAAGATTGTGTGAAAAGTGGCAAAAGGCTGATTTTGAACCCTCATGTGTACCTCTACTCTCTCCTGAAGTTTGCTGCAATGTCTGTTGCTCTCATTCAACCTCTGATCTTGAACCTCCAAGTCCGTCTCTGCTTTTCTCAGTCTCTGCTGAAGCGTTGCATTCTGGGACTTGCGGTTTTCTTGCTCTCTCTGGTGCCACTGATTGATGTGTTCATTGAGGCTCTTTTGTAGTGTCTTCTCAGCTGCCTTTTGCTCCTCCCTCCTCTCTTCTTCCATCTCCTTCACTCTCTTCTTCCACTCCTCCACATCTCTCTTCCATTCCTTCTCCGCTCTCTCTTTCTCCTCCCTCAGACCCTGTTGCTCCTTTCTTAACGTTTTCAACCTTTCTTCACACTCCTCCTCTACTCGTTTTCTTTCCTGTGACTCTCGATTCTTCTCATCCATCTCTCTTTTTCTCTCCTCCTCCACTCTATGCATCTTCTCCTCCTCTCTCTTTCTCTCTTCATCTCTGGTTCTGCGTAGCTCTTGGCACTCATTCTCCAAGCGCTTGTTTTCTTCCTGTGTCTGTTGCAGTAATTTGTGTTGGTTGTCTCTATCTGTCTGCAGGTTGTGGAAGTCTCTGCGCAGATCTGATGTATCTTGGGTTAACACGGCTATGCGCTCCGCATACTCAATTTCAGCCCTCTGTCCACGCTCCTCCACCTGAAACGGATACACATCCACACAGCCTAAGATAATGAAGTAATTTCCATGTTGTATTAAATATGCTTATATTAAGTCCATTTACAGAATGTGTGTCTATGTGTGACCATTTTTGTTTTTACTTCCTCTACGGTGGCCTGCAGCTCTAGAAGGCGTGTTCTCAGAATTGATGCTGACTCCTCCTCTTCTTCATCCTGACCTGTGGTTGGCTGGAGGCTGCCCTGCATCTCCGTGGCAACACGGCGTAGCGACTGCAGAGTTGCCTCTTGCTCCTCATTCTTAGTGTTTAAAGAATAGATCACCTATACATAAAACACACACGTAATTAAAACATGTTATAATGGCAAGACAATGATTACAGTCAATGTGTTTGTTCATTTCATGTGCTTAAAAATAAAAGTTCTTTTTTTGCATTTATGGTTCCATGTAGAACATTTCCATTAACCTTTTCAATGCACAAAATGTTCTTTATAGTCAAAAATGGTTCTTTAGATTATAAAATGTTCTTTGCGCTAGGAAAAATTGTTCTTTTAACTGTTCACTGAAAGATTCTTCTGGGAAACTGGCTCTTTTGTTGCTGTGAAAAAACCCTATTTTATTTTTAAGAGTGTAGTTCCAGGCATGTAGCACTACACAAACAGCCTTGTTCTCACTGATGAAATCTTCCACCTCTCTGATTGAATCAGTCATACACCCACAGTCTGCAGTCATTGAGCTTTATCTAGTTCGTGTGTATACTCTGCAGATGTCTGTGTTAACCTTCTATGAGTGCTTGCATTTGTTTGTGCACAGCTGTTCGACTGTGTTTGGCATTTTCACATTGGTGTCCCCTGGCATTTTCCAAGCATTAGAGGTACTTAAAAGTTGTTGTTAAGAGAATGGGTATATATGTCTTAGATAAACTGTTTAACATAAACAGCATAAATTTAAACATGTAAAAGTTAAAAAGGTTTTATCTCCGTATCAACTTTTATAAAGTAAAACTTTTTTTTTTAATGTTGATGATTAGAGCTTATCTAATATCTCAAAAATATTACAGTATTTACATTTGAGTTTTCCTAAATTACCATCCCTACAGTATAAATTTAAACCACAATAATGGGGAAAACTGCTGACTTAAAACCCTTCACAAAGAAGTAACAGAAGGTCATTACTGAAAGGGATGGCTGCTCACAGATTTTAGCATCTATCCACAAAGCCAAAAACACTTCCAATTGGATGCTGACCATGATATCACTGTACTTGATAGTGCCTCAGCAGAGCCACATGCTGATCGCTTCCACAACCCTCCTCACTGATGCTGGAGTTTGTGGTAAAGGAGCCCTGACCAAGTATTGAGTGCATTTCAATTAAACTTTTCTGCTTTGCAAATCCTAAATTGATTGATCTTAGGAAATATTCTCACATTGTAAGACTTTTATAAGCTGTAAGCTCTAATCATCAAAATAAAAACACTTAAAATGTTTTACTTTACGTATAATAAAACCAAGAATTTATGAAGGTTTCACTTTTTAAAATAAGTAAAAAAATAATAATTATGCATGTGTGTGTAAAACATTTTAAAAACAATGATACTGTCTCTTACTGATCACTGAAAGGTTTCCATCACCTGTAAAAACACCATCACATTTGGAGAAGAAAAAAATCACCCACTGTCTTTAAAAGCTGCTACTGAAATGACTTTCTACTTTGAGGAAATTTCGTAGAAGTTTAGTGGAGAAAAAAAAAAATGATATTTGTAATAGCTACTCCTTACTCGTTGACCATTTGTCTAGAGAAAACTAAAGTTTGTACCCTGTTTGCAAAAAGTGTCACTTCATCATAACACAGTGTAATCTGTAAATAGAGTTTGTGTATTTGAGTCTGAATGCGTAGGCATATGAGAGAGTCCTAATATTATGTGTCACTCTGGTTATCCATCAGTGTGTCCTACCCACAAGTCCCCATGCCTGAGGTGTCATCAGATTCCCAACGTCTCACTCATCCCTCCAGCGGGTCGTGTGTTACCATGACGCCTGACTGTCTGTCTCTAATCGCCACCGCAGCAGAGCTGGACATTCCGTATGATAAACTGCCAGGAAGTCTACTTCTCTTCACTCACCCGCCTCTCTCTCTCCACCTCTTTTCCTGTCCCCCACAGTGTTTCTGTAAGCTGACCACCTCTCTTTCTCTGTCTGTCCCCTGACGCCCCTTTATAACTTTCACCTTCCGTCAATTCCCTGCCTCTCTCCCTCTCAGTCCTTGAACATGAACTCTCATGTTTTACGGTGCACAAAATAAAAGGGAAAGTAATGTCATATATCTGTATGACTGAAATGTCTGCTAGCTTTATATAGAGCAGCAGCACTCATAACTTAACTAGCAGACCGGAATGGACTAGGACAGGGAGAAAAGTAGGATAAACAGCATATTATAGGAATTGATTTTTCGTTTACATAAATTACTTTTTTAAATAGAAAGTGCTAAAATACCTGTCTCTCTCTATCTATTTGTCCTTGTTTTCATTCTCTGCGAATATGGCACACAGCCTGACTAAGATCCATACTAATGAAATCTGATACAAGCTGTCTTGCTTTCCTTCTCCCTCCTTAACAAACAACAATGATAGAAGCATCCGGGTCTGTTTCTCTACCCATTTGTCCGTATTTCAAAAACTGCTTATAACAGCCATTTTTGACACAGCTAGTGAATTTATTGAGTCTGTGCATTTGTGTGTGTGTGAAGACCAATAGAACAATAACTCTAAAGACACTAAAACAATATCTATTTTACCGTCCACTCCAACACATAATGCCATTCCGTTTTTTTCTAAGCATGTGCCCGTTTTAAAGCCGTTTAAAGCTAAATAGATTTGGTTTTTAGCATTTATCAGCTGGAAAAAATCTTGAAAGTGCTTCCAGCAGCTCAATTGATCTATTATACTGTGGTCTTCCTTATTTTCATATATTTAGAATAATTATTAAAACTTTATAGTTAGTCATCATTTTTATCATTAATGTGAATGACCCTTAGCCTTATAAACGTCTGTTAAACATGGCTGTTTAGCAACTCTGAGAAGCCTAACCACATTTTTCCTGTCTAATATTTGCAGCCTAGCCAGACTTTTGACATTTTCTGGCCAAGAACTCCCTAAGTGGCCATCTGATATGTAAAATGGCCAACCACTGTTTGTTTTGTTTTATCTGATATAGATGAACGGTTGCACAGGAAACGACAATTAATTAATTTGAGAAAACAATTTCTGTTCACACAGAATAAGAAGTATTTTTTATTTACTTCTATTGTATTCTTACATGCATCCAGCAAAACTCTGAACAGCTTTCAAACATTATAAGCAACAAACATCACAAACATATGGCAAATCCAGTGATTGGTTATTCCTCACAAATCATTTCAACACGGTACCTTTTAAATATCTGTCAGTATTATAAAGAGATGGAAAGTTAGGTTGCAGTCACTCAAAGCAAACAATGCTTTCTCAAAAGCATTGTTAGCCAGCTCAGATATGGTTGCAAATTCTTTCCTTACAAACATAGTTCAACAAGTCACCCTTTTCCAAAAGCATATCCTGTGTGAGATTCTTTGTTTGGAACGCGCACTGATTTTAGAAGCATAATTTCTTGCAAGTATGAAATATGGACTTCAATATATCATCCTATTAAAGCAAGCTAACATGCAGTACGTTCTATAAATCCATTTACATGAAATTTTAACATTTAAATATTTTTTCCTCATCTATTCTGCAAAAATTTGTATAAACCAAACATCAAGCACCAAAATGACAAGTACAAATATAGTTAAGTAGTCGTTTTTATAACAGCAGCATCTCATTGTGTAGAAAGCGGCTGACTAAATGAACCATAAGCGCATGTCAATTAAATAGTGCACATTAAGGTGTTGTTTGTGTAAATTAAGTATACAAATATCACATTAATTGTGACTTCTGTATTGATTAGTAGGCTCAAGTAATGTCTCCACCTCTGTTTAATGTAATTAATGACAGACCTAGAATGGTAAACTAAATGATGGAAGTACGACCATGATACTACAGTTTAAACAGTTGTGACTGTTCATTTCTCAAATTAAGTAACAGTATGCTGTGAGTTATGTTGCTGTAAAGCACACCCCTGATCGAACCTTAAAGTTTTCTTACATTTGTTTTAGCGCATTTAGTGTCATGCCACACATGACATTCCCATCATGCTCTTATATTAATAGTAGACTGAAGTAGATCAAATCTCCTATGCTCCTGATTGGTAAAAATAGTGTGGCTTGGTGTGTAGCATTACTAAGCCTCACAAAGCTGAGCCGATTGTAGAGAGGGTATGACTCACACATCTGTTCTAATAGACACACAAACACACAGCTAAAGATAACTATTAGGAGTATGTTTACATGTTGATAGAGAGAGGGATTCCACACAGCTGTGACATTCAAGCTCATAGGCATACTCTAACATACACACTCTTGCACGAATATACATACACACACACGCAGAGCATCTCAGGTTTGAATTTCGAGCCCTGACCTATTTTGTTTAGTAACAGTGCTGCCATTTCGATGTTCCTAACCCCAGTGGACCTTAGTCAGGGCAGACGCCATTTTTTAATTTTATAAGAAAAAAAACAAGGCTTTGAGGGACATCCGTAAAAGCCGTTCATTTGCTTGCATTGATACATACCTCAGTATCAAACAATCCAAAAATAAATTAATAAATGCTTTCCAAAAATCAATTCCAGATTAAAAAAAGTCCACAAAAAAGACTTACATCCCCCACAGCCTTGTTATTACTCTCAGTAAGTATGGCATCTTCCCTGAGGTCTACACTAATAAAACCTGATACACACTCTCTCACTTCCCTTCTCCCACCTTAACAGATCAAAATGACTGTGTATGCATTAGCCATTAATAGCATATAGATATTAAAGCCTTTAACCACTGTTTTCACACTTTTATAACTGGCCAAGAGGGTCATCATTTTTCACACAGCAACAGATATAGTTATCCCTATTGATTTTATCATATATCATCATGGTGCAGTTTAACAAAAACACATAAATCAAACTAAAACTCCTGAGGTTGTGTGCTTGCTTTTTAAAGAAGTTTTTTGTTGCTGAACTAAATTTTGTGCTCATTTACTTTTAATTCCACCAGTTCCATGTGTGGGATTTGTGCTATAGGTTGTTGGTTCTTTTGGTATTTTAATGTTGTTGTTTTTTTTAATTCAAAGTGTTGAACATTTTATATATTTAAGTGATCTATTCCAAAGCTGTATAGATAATATATAGATTTTAAGCCTTATTTTAACCAATATTTTTCTTTTATAGTCCTAATAAAGATGACCGAAAGTTTAGATGTATCAGACATTAATAATGAGTAGATAATACAGCCCTAAGGTTCTTCATTGCTGGCAAAAAGGACAATCATTTTTCAGGCAGTGTCAGATAGAGTTATTGCTATTGATTTTATCATATATCATCAAGGCGCAGTATAACGAAAATGCATCATTCAAACTGAAACTCTAAAGTTCAGAGGTTGACAATAATAAGAGGAGGTTTCTGTAATATGTTCATATCAGGGAAGTTGTGTTTTGTCAATTAATTTTGTTTCATTTTGTTCACATACATTTAATTTAATGTGCTGTCAAACACATTGTTTGGTAACTTGGTAGGCTACTTCAGCATATACCTTTTATCCAATCAAATCACCTACAATCTTCTATTACAGTCCAAAATATAAATAAACATTAAATTATAAAGATTCAAAAAAGTACTAAAACCCTCAAGAAAAAAATAATAATATGTCATCACCTAGAAACATCATAGCACTATAATAACTATATAAATTCATGCATTGCCAATATTGATTAGCTTATTTCTTGGGCACTATTCAAAAAAGATTTTATCAAATAATATTATTGCACTATACAGTACGTTTTCTAGTGGAACCAACACAAAACAAATGTGGCTCAACTGGACTATAATGTAGAAGAGAACTGTCTTTTGCGAAACTGAAGCAGTCAGTCGCCTTTACCTCATCCATGCTACAAGCTTCTTCTAGGGGTCATAACAACTGCATGCTGCTTGTTTCTGAAGGGGTGGTTCTTACACACACATCTAAACCTGATAATAGATAACCGCACTTTTCTGCTGCCAGCGATCACCCACGGGTCAGATTATTATAGATGTGCCATTTGCAGCGTGAACCTCAGTAGCCTGTCTTGAACTACATAAACTCCACGAAAGCAGATCTGCTACCAAACAACATCTATTGAAATCGTGACTGGTCTTGGATTACCCTCTGCCTGTTCTGCATCACCTGTAATGGAAAGACGCGTGAAGCGTCGCCCAGTACACTACAACCCTGTTGCATTCCATGAAAAAACATCAGGCGGCATTAAATACTGATAATTTATACTTATAACTTATACTGACAACAATTCATATAACAATTCAACAATTTACTCACTTAAATTGTACCTTTAAGTTCATCTAAATGATTTCGCGTAAAATATGCGCAGTAGGTAGCAAAAAATGACATTGTTTGCATATATATGCATATATATATATATATATATATATATATATATATATATATATATACACACACAC
>JAUYWG010000031.1:1592578-1619643 GCA_034779775.1 Enteromius afrohamiltoni
TGAGTTAAATATATGAGTGTCACAGCAAAGGGTCTGAATACTTATGACCATGTGATATTTCAGTTTTTCTTTTTTAAACAATTCTGTGTTTTTTCTGTGAATATGGGGTGCTGTTTGTACAGATACACCCTGCCCTGACAACATTAATGAGGGAAAAAAACTTTAATGATTTTAGCAAATGGCTGCAATATAACAAAGAGTGAGAAATTTAAGGGGGTCTGAATACCTTATCTAGGCTTCTTTTCAGAAATTAGGTCTATTGTGTGAAGAATTCTTTTTTTTTTTCTTCAGAGACATGTCACAGTATAAGGAGGCATATTTGACGCTTATTTAATAAAAATTAACTTGGTGAAACTTGATTTTCAGGCATGAATTTTTAAGCACTTTTGTATCAGGGCTGTGGACGTGCGTTCAATTAAAACAAGTTCTATTGCGTTTGGAAAATTCTATGCACAGTAATGTTTAGAGTATCTCTTCACCTGTCTTTGAAAATGACAGGATTCTGAAATCATTCTGCAGATGGTCATTTTAACAGGCTTTTATTCAGCTAGGTGATTGCAGCACATTGAAAATACGCATAGCCGGTGCTTCGACTGCTTCCGGTGTACAATTCTGTTGCAATAATGGTCCATTTTATCTGCTTACCCTCAGGAAATCCAAGATGTAAGTATCTTTGTTTCTTTACAATCAAAAGAACACAATCAAAATTTGTCGGTCAGTAATATAATGCCAGTCAATGAGACTCACGATTTTGAGTAAAAAAAACATGCACAGACAAAACCAAATTAAACGCTGTGCCAATACATTGTGACAATACATTGAAAGACACAAAGTTCGTATGACACAAAAAAAGTAAGCCACCAAGCAGGGAGAGAGAATTTAATGGCAGAGCAGAATGTCAAAGTGTAAAAAGTCCTCTGTTGACTACTTTGTGTTACTATTAGCTGAGAGTTCTAATTATGTATCGTGAGACTCACACCAAATGTATGTGAGTTGGCAACACTTCAGAGGCCAGTGTTTGTTGGTGAGTGAAGACATTTGGTAACACAATGAAGTCACAGGAGTTGAAACCTGTCTATGTTCTTAAGAATTCATGGGAGTTGAAAAACAGGTATCTTTTGACGATTGCTTCTTCATTCCACTGATGAATAGATGTTTCTGAAAATGTAGTTGACAAATAATCAGCTAGGTAAAGGATGTTCTCAAGACAATATCATTTGACACAAAAAGAGGTATCTATGAGGTGTCTATGGATCAGCGGAGGAAGAAGAAGGAAGCACAGTCTGAAAAGAACAGATTACAGTTAAGCATGGTTATGGCTTGGTGATGCACTGGAGCTGCTTTGTGTTTTCCGGCACTGGTAAATGGAGTAAATGTCCTTCTGTCTGCATGGAAGCTGAAACTTGTCTGTCATCCGACCCTCCAACACAAAGGTCCAGAAGTCCTGGAAGACTCGAAGAAGGCAGTTGCAGCACATAAACCCAAGAATATTATTGAACTGAAGGCCATTGCTCATCAGGATTGGGCTAAGATTCTCAGAAATTTTGCCAGAAGCTGGTGTCTCACTATGTACAGTATCTTGTTTACAGCAGATCATAGCAGCAAAAGGGTCCTACTTTTTATTATTATTATTTTATCATTGCCAACAGCTACAAAATGCTCAAGAAGTCAACACTCTACAATAACTCAACTGGACGGTATTGTGCTTGTCTTTGCATAAATTTGGTTTCCAATAATAACAGCCCTTGTATGAAACACATTGGTCAACATTAACATTTTGTACATACATATACTGTTTATTGTTTTTCTGTCAATTGTGTATTGTTTTTACATATATATTTTGTAACTTTTGTCAGCCTATACACTGGAATTTTGTCAACAAGACAAGTTCTTTGTGTGTGTAAGCACAATTGCCAATAAAGCTCTTTCTTATCCTGTTGTTGTTTGAACTCTGTGTAGTCAGTCTTTCTACAGTAGTTGGATCTGTAATGAATCCTCCACTCAAATTTCTGGGGCCTAGACATATGTGTGCATCATAGAATGAACAATCATGCGTACACATCTCTTTCAGATCTACAAATCACAAATTTTGTTGAACTTGCATATAAATTAAAGTTTTTAGCTCTCTACCTTGTAAACGACTCCTAATTAATTTCTTTAACACAATCCCCAATCATCATAATCTAAAACATTGAGCAGCAAGAACAGCTTACATTTTCAAAAAACCTGCAATTCTCTGACAATAAAAGGTTTGTACGTCTGCTCAGACCCTGACGTAACGCTAAGTGCTTTTTTAATAAATATGAGTGCTGTCATGGATTTAAGAATATGCACACTCCACGATCAAATTTTAACATATGCACGTTTTATAAATGAGGTCCATGGACTAATTTTTGCAAGATGTCATAGTGGGATCAGGTGAGGAGGTTGCAGATCTAAATGTAGCTTTTACTTTGTTTACCCAAAGTAATGAACTAGAAAGCAGTACACAGAAGAAGGCTTTGCAAAAGCTTTATTAGCAATGTAAATATAATACATACATACAACAAAACAATTTTAAAACAATGCATCCAAGAAAATGACTAAAGCATTTTATCATGCTGCCAGGCCAGCAGTTGGCAATGTCACTTTGCAAAGAAAACTATAGACTGAACAGTAGTTGCAGAAAGGGGATTTCCAGAGGTTGCGATTGGCTGGAAGGTCAGTAGAGTTGTGGGCTGGTTAGTTTTGATGCAAGCACAGTCAGAGTGGAACTCGGAGACACGGCAGGCAAAACCTAACTTACACGAAACTCTCACAGAAAAAAAAGAAACTACAGTAAAGAAATAGAATGAAGCTAGTTGGGTTTTCTTCTCAACGTGGCTGGGCAGCAGCTGGAACGGCTCTCAAAGAACACAAAAAGTGACGGCAAAAACATTACTAACCGCCAGGCAATAAGAGCAGAGCTAAAAGCATACTAAGAGAGTAGTTAAAGAGCAACATTTTTATCCATTTTAAACTTAGCTTGTGGACAAATCCCCAAATGTGTTTTAGCCAATAGATATTGTACTTTCTCAGGGTGTGGTGATATTTCTCCTCTCAAATCAAGAATAGAATAATTTTGGACATGATTTCTACAAGAATATGATACATTTCACTAAGAATTGATTGGAAGAAACCTATAAACCAGGAGTTCCAAAACACGTTCCTGGAGTGGTTCTCAATCCTGGTCCTACTTCACTTCGGGACATTAATTCACAAATTTGCAAGTGAGTAAGTGAGTATGATTTAAATTATGTCTTGCACACTTAAATGCACTTTGAATGCGCCCAAATATCAAATGATAGTCAAATGTGTGGGTTACAAATAATATGCCATTATGCATATCAATGATAAATTGCTCATAATTCCTTTTTGATTATTTTGTTGCATCTACACATGTAAAAAGACACATGTTCTTCACAGAGTTTCTGTGCCATTCTGTGATTTGAGGACATATTCTGTGAAGACCAGACGTTAAAAGGTCTCATAAGGAATTTCAGTCAGGTTCGTGTCTTGACCATTGATCTTGGTCATTGGAATTGTCCATCTCCTTCCTGAGTTGGGATCTATTTTTTTAATGTTGCAAGCTGTTTAAACAGTGGGGATGGTTGGTTAATAACTTTCCGTTATGTGGCACCAGGGTATAATGGGCAGGTTTATGATGTTGTTGTCTTGTACTGGGCCTCTTGGTGCAATTCGGCTCATCATTTCAATGTTCTAATCGAATCTTAAATTCTGATGCACTTTGATACACAGACATGCTATGACTGCACTGAGAGGTACTTTATTAAAATGAATGAATAAATCAAGCAATTAGTTCAAACATATATTCTTATAAAATAAGTAGTAACTTTACACATACTAGAATGTGCAACAGATAAGACTTGTTCAATTATATGTATTTATCCAAACTCACTAAAGCATTCTGCTTCGTGTAATTTTTCCATTCATCTGGGATCTCACCCTGTCCTTTAAATGTTTTACTGAAGTATTTTTCCAGATCTCTCTGGAATCGACACACAAACCACTTCCAGTAGGGCAGTTCAGACAAATCAGGAGTGATGCTCCATTTTGCATACTCTTCTCCTGCTGTTCTGTAATCTCTCCAGAGGACTTTTTGTGATTCATTGGGATAAAAATATAGAGCGCTGTTTGCTATCGCTGATGTGCAGATATGGATAGACAGGTTTTCTGCATTACAGTAATGTATTCCATTTAGTCCAATAACACGATGAAAGGAAACACTGTGATCTCCCTCATGGTTGTCTATGGTGTTGGTGCAGATGGCTTTACAGAACATACACTGAACCCAACAGCACTGACAGAAGTGATCGATCAAAAGCTCATCTGGCCTGAACATAGGGTCTAGCTTTAATGGAAATGTATTTGTGTTGAATATACTGCTCGTGTCAGACAGCATAGCAGGAAGTTCTTGTCTTATCACATCTTCTAGGAGGTTGAAATCATCAACATCATCATGTTTGACTCCACTCAGGTCTTTTTCAGAGAAGATCAGCACATCTGAGAGCTGCTGTGTGAAACTCGTCAACCACAAACCAACATCTCCTCTCTTCTCTTGAACATGTTCAGTAGATTGATGAGCTGCTTCCATGATCTTCTGCTGCAGCAGTTTAATGTTCTCCTTCATCCTTGGTAAAACACTGGCACTAAACTGATCAGTGATGTACTGACTGACTTCATCTCTGATAAAACTTTTGAAGTGATCTTTGGGATTATTAATGTAGTTCATGTATTTGTCAAAGTCCTCCTCTTGTGCCAGTGTCTTCAGGATGTGTTTTTCCAGATTTGATCTGTTTCCATTCAGTGATACACAGTTTGATCTTATTTCACCTGCCAGATCTCTGGCAGTCTTCTTGTAGACACTCAACTCAATTGGCTCTTTAAGTTTCTGACAGATAATCTCACCAAAAATGGCAGCTGATGCAGCTCCTTGGCAGTATTTCTGGAAAATATTGTAGTACTCTTCTCTCTTCCTCTTCAAATAGAAAACTGGATCATTGGCCTCTCTGAACAGTCTGTATTGATCAGTGATCATGTTGTTTGCTCTGTTAGAGACTGAAAGAATTAAATACATGAGGAATTCATTCTTGAACACATATTTCACAGGTCCTTCCTGATGTTCTTTTACTCTCTTCTTGATATAATCTATGAGTTGTTGGATGTAGCTGATATTGTAGCCCATCTTCGAAATGTTAAATGTCTGGATCATTCTGTGTGTTTGCTCAGCAATGTGAAAGACTAATGATCTTATTTTGTCTTCATCCTCTGAAGACAAATTTTCACCATGTTCAAATGATGTATTTATTGTTTGTTTAGCATCCATTTTAGCACCTCTAATGATTTTCTTTGTAGACCTTTTAATAATACAATATTCAGAAAACCTTGACACTTTGAAAATACTGTCCTCCATGCCCTCTATTCTGTGGTATACAGGGAGATATCCCTGATTTGTGTCACTGAGAAGCCTTTTTACATCAATCAGTATGTCAATGTGTTTAATTTGAGGAGTGTCTGTGGTGATATTCTTTACACACTGTTCCCAGTACAAATCAAACTCTTTCTTTAGAGTTTCTTCATCATTTGCTTTGTCTTTTAATTTTAAGGCAAGTTCTTTGCTCTTCTCATAGAGAGTGTTTTCATGATGTGTCCTCTGAGCGTCAATCTTTTTCTTCAAGTCTCGCTGCTGAAGAATCTCTTTTAATTTTTTCTTTGTTTCCCTCACAATATTTTCCTGAACATCTTTGATTTTGATTTCAAATGATGTTTTCCAGTGAATCAGAATATTTGCATCTGTGTCTTTGTCAAAGAATTTAGTCATTGATTTCTCCACTTCTTCACTTGACTCTTTCAGTTCTCTGTGAAGATCAGATTCTTCAACCTCATGAATTGCATCATTTTCTATTTTGTTGTGTAGTTTGTTTTCAGTTTCCATCATGGCTCTGCGTAGGTTCCAGGACCACTTGCTGTATTCAGTCTCCAGTTTCCTGTAGGCTGAAATCTCCAGAGAATTTCTAAAGCTAAAGACAAATCGTTCTTTCAGTAAAGCCTCCCAGAGATCTTTAATAGACATCTTAAAGCCTGTCAGCATCATTGTATCAGATTCTGCATGAGACATAATAGCTTTCTTTAGTTCTTGAATATTCTCACAGTACTTTGGGTTTGGTGGTGCCATGGGTGGGTTTCCCTCCCAGAGATGAGCAAAATACTTCACATCTTTCTGTGCATCAAATGCAATGATGTCGCTGAAATATTCTGCATCATAGACTTCCTCTTCAGCAGCAAGTTTAGTCATCTCATCCAGTTTCTCCTGCAGTCGTCTCCTTCCCTCTTTTATTTTTTCAGTAGCTGTGATGTCTGAGACGTTCTGATGCACAAACACACAGCTGGGATTCAGTTTGACCTTCTTCATCCTCATGAAGGCCTGCACAACAATCTGAAGAATGTCTTGCATCTCAGCAGGGTTTTCTCCAAAGATGTTGATCAATGTTAGGTTTGCAAGACCAACAACAAATGTGGCAAGTTCATTGTCACGATCTATAGATGATCTTCCAGCCAGTTCTAGTGCATTTAGACCCTCAGTATCAACAACCAACATATAGTCAACATTTATCTGTGTTTTCATCTCGTCTGAGACTTTGATCAGCTGCATGAAAGCTCCTCTGGTGCATCTCCCAGCACTGACAGCAAACTGGAGTCCAAACATGGCATTCAGCATGGTGGATTTCCCAGAGCTCTGAAGCCCTAAAACTGACAGCACAAAGACTCTCTGGTCTCCCAGTTTCTGGACAAGTTCATCTAGAACAGCAGAGATCCACACCAGAGGAACATGAGCAGCATCTCCATCCATCAGCTCCAGTGGAAATCCAGAGATCATCATCTGTGCTGCAAGACTCGGGAGAGAGGAGAAGTCAATCTGCAGGTCATTCTTGTTTTTCTTCACAGATGAACACGATTCATAGATTTGACCGATCTCCCTCATGATGTGCTCCAAACCAAAGGTTGCAGCTTGAAGTTCCTCACATATTCTCTCCAGTTCAGTTTGTTCAATTATAATTTGCTCACATTTATCATCTTTTTCTTTCAGTCTTACAATTGTTGACCACTTTTTGTCATATTTGTTATGTATAGCAGAAAGGTCACCAAAAATATATTCATCCAGGAGTATTTCAAACCATTTCAGGAAATATATTTTTTTATTTGTGATATCTGAGTGAATTTCATTGATGAATAATTTAATGAACTCACTGATGTCAGATGCATGCTGTTGTTCACGGATTTTCCTCAAGTCTGTTTGTTTCCTACTGATGTCCATTTCTATCTCATCTTCTTGAGGTCGATGCAGTTCCTTGTTCTTCTGACACCACTGATGCCACAGTTTCCCCTGATGAGGCAGAAATGATTCTTTGATTTCTAGCAGACTTTTTTTTCCCAGTAAACTTATCATCTGTTGTGCTGCTTCTCTTCCTCTCCTGCAGTCCTCATCATTTTTCTCATCTACTCTGATGTCTGAATGTTTGGACACATCTTCAAGTCTGAAAGTGGAAGATGAATCCGAGAGACAATCTTTTATAGCATTTCTAAGTTCTTCAGATACATCTGCCTGACTTCTGTCTTTTAAACCAATTTGGAATTTCCCTTTCTTCATCTCAGTGACAGTAGATTCATCTTCAGTAAAAAGAAAAATGAGTGGCTTTCCGTCTTTGTACAGGTTTTGTATCTTTGCTGCATGTTTATCATTCCTGTCCAGGCATGGTAGAAGAACAACATTGACTGAGCTCATTTTAGTGAGGATCTGCAGCTGTTTCTCGTGCTCTCCTGCATCGCCATGTAGATTACAGAAAGCAACACAGTCAGAGAATTTATCATCATATGATCCAGATGGACAGAACCAGGCGATCTCCACCACTCCCTCCATCAGGACTCTGGTTCTGCTGCTGCCCGAGCAGTGTCTGTGAAAGAATGTGTTGTGTTTCTCATTAATCAGACTGTTCAACAGCTGAGACTTGGATGAAGACACAGAGCCAAACCTGAAGAAAAACACCATTGGAGTTTCTGCCTTGTAGATTGGCTGGGTTTGACTGATCATCTCATTGTTGGTGTTTCTCATTTTCCAGCTCTTGTTGATTTGTCTGAATGTCCAGAGAGGAAACTCAATCTGTTGTGTGAATGGATCAGGAACAAGCAGAGGAAGAGCGTACTGACACTGAGACAGTTTAGTCACCATCAGCTGCTTCAGGAAACCATCAGCACAAAGAAACACATCCATCTGAACATCCATTGGGTGGATGAGCTCAGACTGGATTTTTCCTTTGTTTGATATATTTTTTAAAACATCATCAAAAACATTGACCTCATCTTTAGATTCATTGTGTTTTTGTTGTGCAAGATGCTGTTTATTGGCCTTAACATGAATGTATCGTACCCTGTAGTTCATCATCAGAAGTTTTTGTATGAATGTCTGAACCAGCTCCTCTTCTGCACAAGACTCATGTGAATGCAATGAATGGGCAGTTATCTGAAGAACATCTGTTGTTCTCATTTTATTGTGGTGCCTGTCTTCAAGATGAAGTCTTTGGAAAAGAAGACCAATTTTTTCAGTCTCTTGTTGTAGGATTTTATCTGGTCTGACTTCTGTTACCAAGTCTGTGTTTATTCCCTGTTAAATAAAGCAACATTTACAATTAAGGATGTACAGAAAACATTGGCAGATATGTAATGCGCACCTTGTTAGTAAAGCTGTTTTTCATGGGTCAAAATATTTTTGTAACCCTAGAACCCTAAAATATTTTAATCCAAAATTTTAGTTTTGACCACACCTTTACACCTAAACCTAACCTTACTCATGAGTAATGCCTAAAATCATATTTAATGATAGATGAATGACACTGATGTACAAGCACCCAACACTGATTGTAAGCCTAAACCTCACAAAAACTGTTAACTGTTTCTTCAAATGTCTGCAAATGTATATTTGTTTTTTTTTTGTAAAATCAGGTTCTGCAATCAGGCCCTAAAGATGCGCATTACAAATTGGCCGATGATTATTGTGCATCCCTATTTACAATCATTCAAGTCTGACCAATTTTATATTTTATGAAAATGATACTGAACTTTGAAGTTTGTAACTTGTTTGTTTGCTTCCCTCTTAAAGATTGGTTCCAGATGCATAAATTGAGTATGTACTGATCCCCTTTCACTTATTACTTGCCATGTTTTAAACAGAGATGTAATGGTTTTAAAGTTTCCACGTTCACTGTCAGAGCAGATCTTGCCAAATGTAATATTAACTAAAATATTGAATTGTACATAATTTCTATTATTTGATAAACCTGTTCAAATGTTTTAAACCTTGTATGACCTGGGTGATGAAAAATAAAAATACTTATTTACATATAATTTATCTGTAGCTGCATAGATTCAAGTGGAATATCATATATTTCTCTTTACTACTAGTTGCAGCACAAAATAAATATGAATGTACAGCAGAGGTGTATTTCTGTGACATACTCTGGTATGTTTGAGGGTAAGTAAGTGGATTCAGCATTCAGTTCTAAAACTGAAGGAAACCTTTAGGAAACCGGAAGTATCCATAGCAACTTACACTCTGAGCATAACCCTGGAGCAGGTTCTGTTTCAGGGTTAGTTCACTTCAGAGTTATTAGTGCATACATGACACACTGACAAGACTTCAGTGGGCATGACAGACTGTGCACAATTTTTTATATTATTATAACATAGTCATGTATTTTATATACATTCCCCTGACTTCACTTTCCACCTTCGGACAGACAACACATGCGCAGTACAACCTACATGACACCACCTTCATTCACCTCACACATGCAATGCTGCACAGATGTCCGCAAACCCTCCTGATAAAGAAAATTATGGAATGCAGATGGTGTGCAAGCACAGACTGCTTAAGTATACCTTAAGATAAATGAATAAACACGACTAAAGACTCCGATAGGCTTCAAATTAATTTATTTTCATTCTTCGCTTGATAAGAATTTTGAAAAGGCTGAGTGATGGTATACTCTTTCTGTAAATAAATCTGTTAACACTGTCCTTGCCTTTGACTCTTCCCTTCAGATCCGTGACAGAACGAACTGACCAGCACTGGACTCAGCAGGATAAGTCTTAGGATCCTACTGGCTACCATAGAGGTCTGGCTAAATTTCGGTAACATGGCTAAATTTTCGTTAACATGGGATATAGGTGCATTTACCCAGTTATTCTGGACGATGTCAAGGGGGCTTGATTATGTTGACACTACCCTCAAGTACCTTTTCAATGTCTGCCTGGACGACCCTCTGCCTAAATGGGAGATGGAGTCTCAAGATCTTACATTTCTGGGACTTCTCCAGATATCTTGGTCATAGCATTCAGTGGGGTATGCCTCCTTCACCTCCTGAGTCAGCATGCAGCTACCTTTCTGGCCCATGTCCTTTAACCAGTCTAGACCAAGATTCACTTCTATCCCCAGCACAGAAGCGAAGAGCTAGAAGGAAGAGGGCTTTCCAGTCAGCTGCATCCATTAATGACTACATTCCAGTTACCCTTGAGTCTACGGAATTTGCTTATGTTTCCGCAGAGCCTGTCAAGCCTATTCCAGTCACTCTGGAGCCAGCCAATCCAGTTCCAGCCATTTCTGAGTCAGACAGCCCCAATCCTTTTAAGCCAGTTCCAGTTTCACTTCAGATCCAGACAATCCTAATCCAGTCAAGCCCACTTATCTCTCTCTAGACCCAGGTATACCCAATCCATTCAAAACTGCTCCGCTCAATCCAGACCCTTGCAGGCCTGCTTTACTCACTCCAGAGTCAGGCAGACTTAATATTTATAAGCCCGCTCCCGCCACTTCTGAGTAAATCAGTCTCATACCAGAGCCAGTCTATCCTGCTCCCACTATTTAGAAGATGGGCAAGAGGGCAGCTGTCCAGTAAACTCAAGGCTGATTTGACTTCTGTCATCCCTGAATCAGTCAGCTGCACTTTTGTTCACCAGGAGCAAGTTATTTAAACAACTGTCATCTCTCAATAAAATTTTAATCAGCCATGTTTGAGTATGCCAAGCCAATGTCTATTTTCCCAGAGTCAACTGAATGCTCGTCCATTACTCAAGAATCTGTCAAATTTGATGTCCCTCTGACTATAGAGTCTATCCCTGTCTTTTCTCACTCCACTGGGTCAATTCCTGTATCCGCTGAGATTACCAGGATCACTGCCACTCCAGCTGTGTTGGCATAGATAGCAACTGATACTACAGAGATGCATGCAGATTCAATCCATCAGCAGAGGAGGACTCTCCGGGCTGTGCAATATAATTCCTTTCCAAACTTGCCCAACAAAGCTTTGCCTAAGAGTCCTTTTTTGCCCACAGATCGTATAGCTCCCTGTAATGCCACATCCTCAGAAGTCACCACAGAGGCTATTGCAAAGGCTTTAATTTTGCCTGTTCTGGCCACTGAGGCAAATTTTAAGATGACGGTTTTTCCAGTTACTTCCATGGATGCCTTTCCCAGGCAGCCCATTGTCACGCCCACTGAGGCCTTTTTTTTAGATCTCTTGAAGATGTTTATGTTTATGTAAAACTGACAAAACATAAACATCTGCCAGATGTTTGGGAACAGCAGATGCTTTCCAGATCAAGAGATCTTTAACAGACATCTTGCAGATGTATGTGTGCTATCTGGGTTAGTTTTACCAACCATCAGAAGAAGAAAGTATTCCACAAAGCCATGTAATAGGTTTGAGTTCATTGTTAGCACTAGTAGTAACCTCATAATGTAAAAGGGTTGAATGAACTTCTGGACGTGGTTTTGGAACATACCTTGAGTAAAGGTTTGCAGTCAATTAACTAAGAGGTCAAAGTCTAGCAAATGGTAAGGTAACATTGATTTCTGGAATGTTGAAGACTAGTATTATATTATACACAAATGAGTGTAAACTCTTTGAATTAAATGACCACAGTATGATCAAATTAAAATGATTTTTCATCTTTCTTTCCTGTTACAAGCCGTGCCTCTGTGGCTCTCCCCGGAACTCAGCAGCGGGAACCTTCCCCCGAATACTAACGTTCCTACCCGGACCTCTTTCTCCCACGTACCTTGGCCTGTTCCGCTCCCCGGCCTGACCTACTTTTGGGGCTATTTAAACGAGGACACCACGCTGGGGCGACGCAAAGTCTTGATTTCCCGTGGATCACTACTAAGCGTTTCTTCTGTTTGATTGACTGGATTTACTTTGGACTGTTTTCTTGGATTACCGACTCTAGCCGTCTGCCTTCTGACTTTTCTGCCTGGACTGTGTTATCGAACTCTGATTGTCTCCGTTACTCCTGCCTGTACGACCACGCTTAATAAAATGCTACAAATGGATCCGAAAGTCTCTGCCGATGTGTCACACTTTACAACTTTTCCTTTGCTTTCCTATCGTTTCTTTCCTTTCATTTCATCAGTTTTATAAGGAATAATTACTAAATGAAAATTATGAATGGAACAGAATTACATTTCACGAGTTTGTACTTTCTCTTAATAAAATAATATAGGGAGTTTGGTGTGCTGTCCGGGGGGAGGGTGATCCGAGCCCTACTGGTTACTAAAGTAAAGGGTAGTAAGCAGGGATATTTAAGGCGGAAGCGGACGAACGGGATGGGATAATGATTAATAGGCTGATTAGTGGTAATTTGGTACCAGCCGTAGCTAGCAATCGAATATGCTCCTCCCGAAACTATGTTTACAACATCACTTAAAACAGACTTCAGATGCGCTCCAAAAAACAGTGAATGATCCCTTTATTTAGACACCATTCTCAAGGCATTGCTATTTGGTTTTGTTTTTGATAAGGAGTAAAACCAAGTTACAAAAACATGCCTTGCATACTGCAAAATGTGACCTAGAAGAACTGGAAAAAAAGTAATGAGTGAAAAGAGTCCCAGACACACCCCTATTATGTAATCATCATGGACCAATGGTGGTTTGAAGGTGTTTACACATAAGAAAACGTCATGCTGGCTAGAAAACACCTTCAAACTACCAATATTTAGACTATCAACATTTTGACCATCGTCTATCGATATTTTCCATTTCATCTTTTTATATTCAAAATTTTAACCCAGTAACACATTTACCATAAAAACAAAAAAAATGCATGCACACACATACATATGCCTGCATACATACAGTGCAGTAATTTTAATGTAACAGCGAATACTTAAAACATGTACTTAAGTCACTAACCATGTGTTTCACTCCAGTCTTCGATGTTGTAGCATCTTCTTGTCTTTCTTTTTTGATTGTGGGTTCATTTTCTTGAAAAAGACAAGAAAAAAACAAAAGGATATAATTTTATATATATTGATATATATATATATATATATATATATATATATATATATATAGACATCTGCGGATGTATGAACTGATAGCTAGGAAACATATCATTCAGATAGAGTCCCGTTAGTTTAGTATTAAAATTACGCGCTTACCTTTGTCAGCTGCGCTATTTTCTTGCACATTTTCGTGTGCATTTGATAATCATACAGATCCTGATCTACATTCACACCACTGGGGATATCCGCAATCGCGGTCCCGTTACAAGCACCGCTGCCGCCGGGGGGGTGGTTCATCTTCCCAGAGCTGGAAGCCATAATAACCCGTTACAACACGCTGATCAATCACAAACTGGGCTGCGCAACACCCTGGTTGCCTCTACGTGATCCTGAAGGTAGAGTCCTTACGAAAGCCGAAAGCATTGTGCATGCTGCAGCGACCGGCGAACACCCTCCCGCTCCGCCGCGAAGCTGCCTCCGGTGAGCGCACGGCGCAGAAGATAATGCCATCGGCGCTCCGCCGCCCCGCGGGACACGACTCACTGACGGCATGTGCCCCCAGCCCGGACACCTGTCTCTCACCCGGGGCGTGACTACAGGCTTACATTACGAGTCACGGGACACACTGCAGTGTAATCATGGCCCCTCCCATGAACGCCAACACGCCCAAGAGCGCAACAAACATAAGCTCGCGCAATTTCCACAGCCGCGATTTCTTTCTGAAACCAGTCGTTAACTTTGTGGATATTTAAAGATTTACGTATTTTTTTTATGAATAAAACCACAAAAATATAAATAAATAAATGGATTTTCTTTGTCCCACAACAGTAGAGGACGAAAGAAGGCCAGGTAAATTTAAAGGTAGAAAATGACGTTCCTCGCGTGTAAGCTATTTGATATAAATGTGAAGCGTGCATTCCTCATACACATTTGAACTATATTTCGTTATAACCAAGATATATGCATCGTAATATACGTAATGGTAATCCAAAAATGTATACAGGCCTTTGATACACGGTCAGTATTCTTTTTTTCCTTTTTTTTCGCGACATTTTACAGCAGCTGTGCTAAAATCTGATCTACCTTCTCACATTGCATGCCTGTAAAAAATAAATAAATAAATAAAATAAACATCTCGCTCTATCTCTCGCTCTATGTGTTTATTAATTTATTCTTTCTTGTGTGTTTGTAACTACAGGATAAGTATTTTTATATTTGTAATATTTGAACATTGTAATATTGTATTTGTATTTTGCGTCAAAGCTCCAATTAACTAATAATAAAATATATACACTGCTCAGACAAAATAAAGGAAACACTAAAATAAACACATCCTAGATCTGAATGAATGAAATATTCTTATTAAATACTTTACATAGTTAAATGTGCTGACAACAAAATCACACAAAAATGATCAATGGATATCAAATTTATTAACCCATGGAGGTCTGTCTATTCCATTTGCACAACAGCATGTGAAATTGATTGTCAATCTGTGTTGTTTCTTAAGTGGGCAGATTGATTTCACAGAAGTTACAGTGTGATGTTCAAGTGTTCCCTTTATTTTTCTGAGCAGTGAATATACGTCCTGAGATTTAAAATGAGAGCTTCTACTAAAAAAGATTTGAACGCTGCTCTTACTAAGCCTCTGAACGCCCCCTGGAGGATAACCCACGTATTTGGCAAATTCAAGGAGGCAACCATGCGTTGGAAACAGCTGGCTATGATTGACAGCCAGAGGCGGAAGGAGGCGGGTCTAAGGTACTCTCGCGAGAGGACATTTTGAAAAGTGGCGCTTTCACCGTTATTCGACACAGGAGGCTCAAAAGCGATTTGTTACAGGTACGAGTCAAGTTAAAGTCTATTTTACAAAACATCTTGGTTATAAATTAAGCATTTAACACAGTCGCTAACGACGACGAATGGATTGGAAAACTTTAATTTGTTAAAGTTATAATTATGTCTTAGTTCGTCATGTTTTGTGTTGATGCTAACTATCGGGGCTAACGTTAACAGTTGATCGAAACGCTGTTTATACACACAAAACAATTTGAGCGATTTCACAAGGGGTGTTTTTTGCCAGTGCAATTCTTTTATGTGTTTTTTTTATTGGTGTTTTTTCGTATATGCTAGGTAATTCATTGAATAATTCTTTATTTAACGTTAGATCATTAAAAGTGTCCAATGGGACGAGGAAAAATCAGGTAACGTTAACGTTAATGATTCTGTCGTGAGTTAACTCTGTTTGGCGTCTTCTGTGACTAATCCACTTTAACCTGTGAAATATGTTATTAATAGCTAACGCTAAAACACCTGCAAAAATGTTCAAGCAGGTCTCCTTCTTATACGTGTTCTATTTGCGTATCTGTTTGAAGTTATTGGGTGTTTTGGTTTGGTAAACGCATACGATATCACTCATTCAAACCAGTAGGCTGGTATTTAATTCGTATTTACGTTTTAGTAACATCAACATGTCTGGAGACGGTGATCTGGAGATTGAAGAGGCTTTCCGGCGAGCACAGAAAGCTCATAATAACAAGGCCAAACTGGTTGCAAGTTTGAAGAACAGGTATAATAAGGTACAGAACTTTAACACACAATAATACACTACCATTCCAAATTCTGTAGTAGGTTTTTTATATGCTTAAATTCGAGAGAGATAAATTGCATTTATTACGTTTTTGCTAACATATTTTAATTTAAATGTTTTTGTATTTATCTTCGAAACTGATAGAATGCATCACAATTTCCACAAAAAAGTAATAATAAGCAATGAAAAAACAATTTAGTCTAACATAAGTTTTAATCATTTTGTTTGTGTTCCCTATAATATCTATATGTTTTTGTAATTCTTTGTAAATCAATAGCCCTTTCCTGGTTTTTGAAAAAAAAAAAAAAAGATTTATGATTGATAAATTCATCCGATTTAATATGAAATAGAATAATCATGAGATTAGTAAAATAATTTATTAATTTAATAAACCAAATATTACACATCCTTGAAGTAAAAGTAGAACAAAAAATTGTATATATAAATGTATTTGTCATTTATAAATATCTTCCACTATAATCCTTTTGAGCATTGCATGCCAGAAAATATGAATGTCTGTTGATAATTTGACATCACAAAAATAAATAACATTAAAAACAATTGTAATAATGTTTTACAATAAACATTTTTACTGTAGGTGTATAGGCTTTTTTCTATTATACATGCATATAATACAATACATTGTAAAACCTTATGAATTTAAGATCTATTTTAAATTTTTGTGTTCTGTGTGTAGTTGGAAGATAAGACCGAATTCCATGAGGAGTTCATCCGCTGCCTGAAGTATGCCATGATCATTTACACCCGGGAGCCAGCAGTGGAGAATGTCATTGACTTTGTCACAAAGTTTGCTGCTAGTTTCGAAACTCCTGTTAATGAGGATGCTAAAGAAGAGGAGGAGGAAGAAGAGAATGGATTTTTGAACTTCCTGTTCAACTTCCTGTTAGAGGTAGTGTCACGCATGCATTTAGCCTGAGAATAAACATACTGAAGAGCATATCTCATCATAGTGCTACTTGTTTACATAAGATTTCTTATCATTATCATTGTTTTTTTTTTTTCCTCAGTCTCATGGTGCAAACAGCCATGCGGTGCGGTTTCGTGTTTGTCAGCTGGTGAATAAGTTGCTGGGAAGTCTAAGTGAGAATGCTCAAATTGATGATGATCTGTGTGATAGAATCCATGAGGCCATGTTGGTCAGAGTCACAGACAAATACCCTAATGTCAGGATTCAGGCATCGCTGGCCATGGCCAGACTCCAGGACCCCAGTAACTCAGACTGCCCCACTATTAAAGGTACTTTACTTGATACCACGCTAAAGAACATTGAACTACAGTCCATAATTAAACATGTTCGTTATTTATCCATAAGTCTTCATGGAATATTATTTAAAGGGAAAATACTGTAAAAGTGATCCATTCTGGGTTTTTTTTTTAGCTTATGTTCTGCTTTTGGAAAATGACTCGAACCCTGAGGTTCGACGGGCTGTGCTCTCTTGCATCGCTCCCTCGGTCACTACACTTCCCAAAATCTACAAGCGTACCCGGGATGTCAAAGAGAAAGTCAGAAAACTTGCTTTTCAGGTAAAATTGTCAACAAAAAAAACACTTATCTGCTGTTAAAGGTATAGTTTACGTCAGAATTATGTCATTTACTCTCATTTTATGCTGTTCAGTCCTGTATTAGTTTCATTTTTAAATGGTAGTGTACACTGTAAGTTCAAATTTATTGTGTTTTTGTTTGTGTTCATGTATTAGGTGCTGGCAGAGAAGGTGCATATTCGAGCACTGAGCATTGCTCAGAGAGTCAGTCTGTTGCACGAAGGGCTCAGTGACTCTGCAGGTAAGGAAGTACAGTGTTTTTTTATCAAACTGTCAAAGAGGGCATTATGCTTCATGTGCATCTCATAACAAGGTCCTCTAATGGGGTTTTTCCACTGCATAGTATGGTACGGTTCAGTACAGCTCACTTTTGGGGGGTTTTCCACTGGGAACAGTACCTGGTACCTGGTCCTTTAGTACCACCTCAGCCGAGGTTCCAAGTAAGCCGTACTGTTACCAAAACATGACGTGTAAACTCTGCTGGTCACTGATTAGCCGGAGAAAATCGTCATTACTGCGTCACTGAACTTGCGACATGAGACACAACAGACCCGCTAGATATAAATCAGCAGAGCCAGCGAAGGATAAGACGCAAATGTTTTGTTTGAAGAAACCGAGCCGAACTAAGCTGTGCCGTAATGAGCTGAGTCGTACCACGCAGTGGAAAAGCGCCATAAGTCTATGCACAAACAAGATGTTTACAAGCTGATGACTGAGTCTTTAAATACTTTATTGTGATTGTTAATCTTATATAGTTTTGTGAATTGCATATCTTCTGTTGCTCTCTGCTGGCCAAGAGCGAGCCATGTTGCTGACAAGACATTTTAAGTCAATAAAACGCTTTGTGTCTATTTCCCTTAGACTCAGTGAAGGAGGTCGTCAAGACCCATTTGCTGCCTGCTTGGCTTCGTTTGCTGCAGGGAGATGTTTTGCAGTTGCTGCACAGACTGGATGTGGAGAACTGTGCAGAAACTGCAGTTACTACCTTACATGCCATCTTTTCCATGGCAACAAGCCCAGATGACCTCCTGCAGAATGGTGTCGGGCTGGATGAGAGGTCAGTTACTTGAACATTGCAACAAGCATAATTCAGTGACTTTAACTTTTGTGGCATAAATTAAACTACCTACAAATCCTGCCTTTTGTGTATTCCTTTTGTACTCAAGATTTTTTTTTTTTCCATAATTCTTTGCTTTCAGTTATTAATAAAGACAGTGTATTACATGCATTATGCTCATTTTGCCCATGATTTTCCATTGTCATTATTTTACACACTGAGTTTTTACGCTGCCTGACATTAAAGCGTCTTGGACAATTTTTAGCGTTAGTCTTATTGCTTAAATTTAAATGTCTCTCTGTACAGGAAATTGATTCCTGTGGACTCCCTAACATGTGAAAATGTGTTGTACTGGAGAGCTCTGTGTGAGTTTGTCAAGAGTAAAGGAAATGAGTGTGAAGAATTACTGGAGCAGTTACTCCCTGAGGCAGCTATCTTCGCTGAATATCTATACAGGTGATTACGCTCTTCACTTATATTTCTTGTAACGTTTTTAAATGGGCTAATTTAATTTCTTCCATTTCACCCTCTTTTTAAATTAAGTTTTATGTTAAACATTTGCAAATGAAAACTCAGCTAAATTATGAAGTCTCTGTGTTTCAGTTATTTAAGGAGCATTACTCAGCTGTCTGAGGAGCAGAAAGCTGATATGACACAGCTTGAGATGGCGATGACCCAAGAGTTTGTTGGGCAGCAGTTGATTATGCTAGTCAGGTGCCTGGACACTTCTGAAGAAGGCGGCAGGTCTGAGTTAACAATATGTCTGTATGAAATACAAAATGACTTATTTTTTGTATTTTTTTTTTTTAATTTATTTTGTTTTATTTTTTTTAACTGCACATTTACTTCACTTTACCATGTCAAATTTCGTATATGTAATCTTCCAATTAACTGTTGTAGGAAGCGCATGGTAGCAGTGATGCAGGAAATTCTTGTGATGTCCAACACACCCACCTCTCTGATTGGTCTGCTAGTGGAGAAACTGATTGGACTTCTGCGAGATGACGCACAGAAAATTCAGATGGTCAGTCTCTTGAAAAATCAGACTCTTGACCAAACACCTTGAGGCTGATCAGTGTATTCCTCAGATAAAGCTTGTTTTTCTTTGGCTACATCAGTGGCTCCCAACTCAAGTCCTGTGGACCCATTCCTCTGCGCATTAATGTTTTGCTTTAAGACGTCTGATTAAGATCATCAGCTCTTTCAAAGGGAGCTCTAAAAAAAACAAACTATTTAAATAGACCTAACTTAGTGCCAAAAAAAGTGTTTTTCTTGCACACAGCAAGATGGTTGAAAAAAAAAGTTGTAGATGGTTGATTTATGTAAATGTGGCCTTTGAGATCTGCTCATTAATGCAGGAAAGATGCTCTACAGCAATTAGCTGACAGTTTGTTTTGTATGTTTATGGTTATATTTTAATCAGGTTGCTGAAATAATCTCTGATGTGAGAGAGCCCATTTTGCCCATTTCTGAACCTGTGGATGAGAATGAGAAACGCAGAAAACAAGTTAGAGTGAGTGACACTTCATATACCACTGGTGCTTAGTGACATCAACAATTTGCATTAGATTGGCTTCAATATGAAAATATTTTTCTATAGCTGGCAGAGGTGCGAGTGCAGATAATGGAGGCAAAGCAGACGCTAGAAGAATGCATCAGCTGTCAGGACTTCAGTCGCGCAGCTGAGCTGAAAGACACCATCTCTCAGCTTGAGGGGCTCAAGAACCAGCTCGCCCTGGAAGCTTCACAGCCTTCTGACAATATCAAGGAGCAGCGAGTGGAGAAGGTACAAAACATTTAAATACTAACGCTCATATTCTATTAAATTCTATTTCTAATGGTAACAGTATTTCGCTGTATTAGTTTTTTTTTTTTTTAGGTTTATTTTTGACCTAAAAATTGAAGTCTTGCTGGGTATGAGACTGTCAAAAGACATGGGCAAATTTTAACTACTCCACAAATATAAAAAAAATTTGCTGTGTAAACACAAGAAATTCCCGGGAGTTATGCTGGAAATTAGTAATTAGCTTATTTGTTTACTTGAGGATTAATTATTTTGAATAACAATATTTTTATCTGTATTTTTGTGTGTGGATTGGGTATCATATGATCAGAAATTGATTGATTGCTTGTGTATTTTCACCAGAGTGATCCAGAGACCTTGTTGAAGTGTCTGACAATGTGTGCCGAGTTGTTCAAACAAATGAACATCAAGAGAGGAATCTGCCCTACCATGAACGCTCTGATAGAGTCACTGGTACAATACACACAAAAGCACTTGCATCAATAGAGCTTTCCTGCTATTTTGTGGTATGGGGACAAGCCTGTGTCTTCATAGCACTTTTATAAGCCACTTTGGTTACTAAACTCTCAACTCAAAACCTGTGCAATACTTAATTAGGGCTACAGTTTTGGGAATACAACTTCAAAGTGATCTCTCAATTCTAGATACTGCCAAGTGTGTCCAACCCTAACCCTGCTGTGCGCAACATGGCTGTCATCTGTTTGGGAACGGCTGCTCTCCACAGTAAAAACCTTGCCAACACACACCTTGTACTGCTCTTGCAGGTATTTATAACACACTTGTTATAAAGATAAATTAATTCACTTTGTCCTAGTGGTTTAGAGGTAGGCTAATTTATTAAATTTTTTGTTTAGATAACACAACTAGATGAGCCTAAAATCAGGATCAGTGCTCTCCGAGCTCTCATTGACCAGCTCCTGCTCAATGGCCTCAACATCTTGAAAGACAAGTCTGCTCCGATCACACAAGCACCTGACTCACCAGACAACAGTAACGGACAGCCTGAACAACAAACTGAGGAGGAGAGTACCGTCCAGAGCATTCTGAAGATGCTCTCAGAATTTCTTGATAGTGAGGTACTGCCCATCCATTATGTTGCTGATTATGCTATACTGGAACGTTGCTTAGTAAATTTAACATGTCCTGCCAAATCAGCCAAAAGTGCAAGTAAATGTTGTGTTGAAAAGTTTCTTAAACGAAAAACAAATAATAGACCGATGTTTGCTAATTGCTGTGATTGAAAAATTGAAACTTATCTGGCTAATTTGGAGTAGAATCGCAGTAACGTCACTTCTTTGCATGCATTGTAGTGGCAGAAAAACATGGTAACAACAAATGGAAGGAAATGGTTAAATCCATGAAGTAAGAGGAAAAATGTGGTGGTCTTCCTTTTGGATGGCAGGATTGGCCTTTTTGTTTTTTTTTTATAAATAAAACACACCATTTGAAGATAAACGCAGACACTTAAATGGAGAAACTATGAATGGAGCCTGCTGTAATTACCGTAGCATAAATTAGTTCTGAAGTGCCCCTATTATGAATTTTTAAAAATTACCTTCTTTAGTGTGTAACACAGCTCTTAAGTTGTCTCTCAAAAGAAAGAGAAACTCTGAAAATGAGTCCCATGTCATGTTTCTGTCAGAATTAAACATTGGCATATTGCCCAACCACTTGTTGGTCTTTTCGCATTGGTCTGAATGAAAATGCTAATGCTTTGCCACTAGGTGCCACTTTTGGAGCATTTAAAGCTTTAGATGAAATGACCAATCACTGGGAAGGGTTTGAAAAAAAAACAGTCAGAATTTTGAAGTATAAACTCAATGACTATTTCATGGCTTCCATGGATTGCAATTTTAAAATAATCATTTTCTGATAGTCTCCACCCACAAAAAATGTAATCGCTGTTTGCACTGAAATTGGTCTATGGAAAATTTTACTGCTCAGCCCTCATGCTAATGTATGTAAAAATAGTCAAATTTGCGGTTAAAAAACCCCCAAAACCTTATGCTAGACAACTGTTACAGCTTAATTTAAATCAATGCATATTTTTTCTGCCAACTCCTTAAGCTAGCAACTTGTTAAAGCTGGTTGGCAGTCATTTTCTCAATGGTGCCAAAATGACTGCAAATGCTGTACCAAATAAAAATTCATTATTTCAGATCTGTGAGCTCCGCACAGAGACAGCAGAGGGTCTGGCCAAGTTGATGTATTGTGGGAGAATTTTAAGCCCAAAGCTGCTGTCTCGTCTGGTTCTGCTGTGGTACAATCCTGTAACGGAGGATGACCAAAGACTACGTCATTGCCTAGGGGTTTTCTTACAGCTGTATGCCCGGGCCAGCAGGTATAGATCTGGGGAGAGTCTTCCCTTCTTTAATCATATTATGTATTTTATTTAAAGGGATAGTTCATTTAAAAAATGTAATTATTTACTCACCTTTTTGTTCCATATGAATAAGCATTTTATCTTTTGTTATTACACTGCTCTCTGAAATGCTTGATTCTGATTGGTCAGTTGAGACATTTGCAGGTTGGTTCTTTTCAAATAATAACCGCTACAAAGTAGTGTTGTCACGGTACCAATACCAGTAAAAATCCATGGTTCTCGGTACCAAAGCAAAACACAAAAACACTTTTATATAAGAGGACTTTTTAATCAAACAGCGCAAACTATATTTCATAGCCTAGAACTGCTCTTCTGATGGACCGATTTTAAAGATACAAACATTAACCATTCATTTGTTCTCTAACACGCATATTTTGGCTACCCAGGTCATTTAAAAGCCTCTAGTGTGTAAAAATAGTACACTATTATGTCCTGTTTTAAACGCTATAGGAGCATTAAATAGTTAATAAAGAAACTTTATTCTGATAATGTGCATTAACTTTATTTATTTTCTAAAAATAAGCATGATTTCAAGTTGAATTTAGCGCCAAAGCATGCAAAGCTGTTACTGCTGCAGAATATTCTGACATATCAAAACATATTGGATTAAACGCAAAATATGTGTTGTAGAGAGCTGCAGCAAATGGCTTTTAATTGAAAGAAGTCAATCAATTTCTTACTTTCACAATCAATATATTTCACAAGGTTAACTTATACCCTCCGTGTGGTCAGTCGGCACAAGCTTGTTTTATTTGCGGCCCCTTTAAATACAAGACAAGCAATTAATCTACGTCAGTCAGTACAAGTGTCAAGAGTGTCCAAAAATCTCTGTACAGTGTCATTGGTAGGGCGGCCAGGGCCAATTTTGACTCTCTTGCTGGCAATGTATTTCCTCCTTTTGACATAAAACTGCGATGACACCTCTTGCAGATGGGTTTTTGGTGATCAATGATGTTGCACTTGTCATCAGCCTCAAAAACAAAATACTTCCACACATGGCTCCTGCCTCATCAATAGCACCACCGGTCGCCATCTCTCTGTGCTTTTATGAAGAAAACGCACCTATCGGGTAGCGCAGCAAGAACCGGGTTGACCCGTTGCTCGATACTACCAGTACTTCAGAAAACCTGGTACCATAACATTTAACTTTTTTTTTTTTTGTACCGTCTTGGTACCGAAGTACCAGGGTCTTTTGATAACACTACTCCAAAGTAATAACGCATAGCCGGTACTACTTGTAAGTTTAAAATCCCTCCGCGCCAACAAAGATTACTGTTTGGTGCCATCTTGTGACAAACAGCGGACAACCACAATTAACAATAGAAAATTTGCATATTAATAATTAATATTATTCATATGTAGATGTTATAAATTGTCTTACTAACGTTTGAATGTTAGTTTCACGGAAGGATGAAAATGTTAATTTAAAACAAATATGCCTTAAATTGAGAGATTTACCTCCGTTCAAAATTGTATTTTTTTCATTAAAATTATCCATATAAATCAAGCAGTTTAATTCAAGTCATCTGAAGAGACCATTTTACTTTACTTGTTGAAGAAATATAATTTAGGCTTTTGTATCAATTTTACATTTTTGGGTGAACTAAACCTTTAATATAAGGGATGTACATGTTCATGATGCCATTAACATTTAAGACTATTGTAACTGCACAGGTATTTACAGTTGTTACTGGTTTTGTTGTACACTAGATCAAATCAAGACTGTGTGGAGGAGAGTTTTCTGCCAACCATGAGAACTCTGTTCAATGCTCCTGTGACATCTCCATTATCTGAGGTAGACACATCTAATGTGGCTGAACTGTTTGTGGAACTAACACGACCCAGCGCTCTTGTGCAACCTTCTGCCGTACAGGTACACTTGAATTTATGTTACAAAAATAACAGTAATAGTTTAAAGCACTTTCTGTGTAATTGATAAAACTTTTTTTTGCAGGCTGTGTCTGTGCATGACTCTCTGGCAGTGCGTATTTGTAATGAAATCTTAAAGGACGTTTCTGCTCCTGAGGTACGTCTGTACTGTAAAACACTCAGCTGGTTGGAGATTAACACTGAACCTGGACCTGCTAACGGTGAATTGCAACTCCTGTTAAAAGACATTTTACAGGTACTTCCTTTATGTCTTTGTTTTTGTGAACTTATAAATGGTTTAAAAGCGGTAGAAAATGATGTGAAATTAATGAAATATTCAGTCATATTAGATAAACATTTATGATTGAGTGAAACTTTCTCTCATGTGTTTGTGTATGTGGGGGTTGCAGGAAGTGAAAGAAAAGTACTGCACAAGGGTTATTGAGAAGCTTTGTAGCCAGCTAAATGGAGATCGCTGTTCCAAAACAGCCAGTAATCAGGACACAACTTTGCTTACCTTGGATGACAACACTGGAGGTACTAGCTAATACATTTTGCCAGACATGATCCTTCTAACATTAATGTTGTTAGACTCATGTAATTCACTGTCTAAATTCACAAGTGTTGGTGGAGCTACTATGAAATGGTTTTAAAGAGAGGGGCTATATTTGTAATAATTGTGCATATTATTTAATTTTTAGTTTTATAGAATTTAGAATTGTTCAAATGCATTCTCAATTCACTGAATGTAACTATTTTATGTAAATAATGCACTGTGTATTCATTATCATCATTTGATTAATATATGTAAATATCGATCTATATAATAAATATATAATTAAAAAAAATAAAATAAATAAAACTATTTTGTGATTTATTCACAATTTAATTGTTTGACAGCACTAGTATTTATATAGTAAGAAAAAAACCTCAATGCACTGAGGCTCCGTATAAAAATGGAAATGGTTTTCTTACACCTGTAGTATTCAATGTATGTTACATTAACAAAACTGTCTGTGCATCCTTGCAGAGGTGAACAAAGAGGAGATCAAACCTAGACGGGCAAAAAGAGGTGGGAGTTGTATTTAATTTGGTAAAATGCAACAAGTAAATCTTTCTCCTATGTTGTATTAACTTTCACTCTGCTGTTTCAGGACAGAAAAAAGCTTCCACGGCAAATAATGGGAAGAAAGTCAGTAAAGCCGAGTTGTCCTCTGATGAAAGGTTGGTTTATTGTGCATATTAACTAATGGTTTCAATCATTTCAAATAGGGCTGGGCGATATATATCGAAGGATATATTATGCGCATAGATCACTGACAAGTTACGCATTGAGTTTCGCGGGTGATTCAATGGCGTAGCTTGTCAGTGATCTACGGCTCCGTTTATGAGCTGGCGTTCCATTTGAAAACGGCTGATGGAGATTTACCGCCAATCAAAGAACCGACTTTACTGATGAGATGCGCATAATATATCCTTTGATCTATATCGCCCAGCCTTAATTTCAAATGCACATTTTTCTTTTTGCTTATTTTTGGTTTCATTTAATCTTTCTATAGTGACGAAGAGAATGTTCCAGAAGTACTTCCATCTGCACGACCAAGTCGCCGTGCCAAGATTGCTGCTTTGGATAAAACAAAGCAGGATCTGACTGCCCTTATGAACCAGGAGGCCAATAGTTCATAAGAGTGGAATACTTCTGGAGAGGGTCCACTTATGTCCCATTACACTTTAGATTTACGTGAGAAATTATATACTGATATATTTGAATACAAAGAGTGTAACTGTTAAGTCTGTCATACTTAAAGAGGTTATCTTTGGCTAGGACTTATGTTAATATTACTTACCCAAGGCTCCTTAAGAGCTAGTGAGCCAAATTTTTACAAAATGAAAATAGTAACAAAATGCTTTTATTTTTTTATTTTTTTTTTTTTCTGAATAAACCTGTAACACAATTACTCAGTTTGTTTGCAAGAGCTTTTATTGTTCTAATGACAGACGACTTCTTTTGAAGGCAAGTATAAAATGGAGAAAATACAACGTGTGCATAATTTGCATGTTTATGTACAACATATAGCACCAGGTAACAAGTTTACAGTGGCCAGAACTTCAAAATGGCAGATCTGAACATAAGACAATATACAGAAGGCCAGTGCTGATAATTCTTATAACAAGCTTCAACTCCGGCATACGGTTGGCAGAGGTATAAAGCACCATTTTTGTCTGTACTTTTGCCACAGTTTTTTTGGATTACTCCAGCAGTTTGAATGGTTCAGTTCCTAAAGCAGTTAATGGAAACCTAAGTTGGCAGAGAGTATGAATATGATGTAATTTCAGCAGTTTTAAACCTACAGGTCCTTCTCAAAAAATTAGCATATTGTGATAAAGTTCATTATTTTCTGTAATGTACTGATAAACATTAGAC
>JAUYWG010000031.1:1619743-1635663 GCA_034779775.1 Enteromius afrohamiltoni
CTCTATGCAGCACAGATGTGAAGCAGTTCCTAAAAACCGTGGTTATTCAACTAAATATTAGTTTAGTGATTCACAGGAAAGCTAAATTTAATAAAAAAAGATCAGTTTTGTGAAGTAAAAATTTGAGTTCATATTGAACAAGGCAGACTGCTATTTTTTTGAACAGCCCAATATAATTTTTTCCGTCATTTTCTGTAAAGAAATTAAAATATTGATCGTTTTTCTTCATGTTTTGATGTAAAAATATAATGTGCAGTGTTCCCAATAAATGGAAATTTAAGAATTCTGAGCTTTACTCACGAAAACACTGCTATTATTTTGAACACAACTGTACTTGTAAGAGGTGTTTGTTCCAAATCTAATAGAATAAACTAGGTGACAAAATAAACTAGGTTTATGCATCTAGATACATATAAGGTGGACTCTGTGTAGCACTGACTAAACTTGTATTGCACTGATGTAAGCCAGTCTTGTTACACAGAACCTAAATGAACAAAGCAGACATCAACGCCACAATAGGGCAATTTTAACCTTCTACATACTCGGGGCACAGATTGGTAACAGCAGATGGAAACTAGAGCTATCAACACAGTATTTAAATAAATAACTAAACATACAGGCTTTATAACTAGTTGGTTTGGTAGAGGTCTAAATTACAAGGTTAAAACAAAGGGATTATCAGTTTAGACCAATCTACCATGTCTTACCAGTAGATTTCAAGAGGTAGGTGTCACATACTGCAATAGATCACATGTTTTTGTATTTAAGAAACCATATGTGGAACATTTGCCTCTAGGTCATCTTAAAAGCTTTTAATTTAAAATAAAGGAAAACAGAATCGTACATCTTTCTGAGAGCAAAACATTGCACCAAAAATACACTACATTAAAACAATGGTTCTAGTCAGGAGTAAAACAAAACAGGTTTGGTAGTGCAACAAGAACATGAACCTGGATGTAAATTAATGCTTAAATGATTTTACACAACTTGGCAAATAGTCTAAATTCACAGGAGCTTTCCATAAATATAGGATAAGAGGAGATAAACTAAGACAAAAAAGTGGAGACACTACCATCATTTTCAAATTCCAGAATCCGTTGTGAGTACATTTTAAGTGGACAATTTTTGTCTGACACATTACCAGCACATAAGAGAAGACTTCAATATATTCCCAACTTAAAAAGATAATGTTGAAAACTGAAATATTCACAAAAATCCCATTTAAAGGGCTCTTACGACAAAAAATTATAGTGTGTAAAAAAAAAAAAAAAAAAGTGAAATAAACTTATCTTCTCCAGAATTCTATAAAAGTTTGCCTTAATGTTAATGCTATGAGATCTGGGCAAACCAAACAACGTAATGCTCTTGTAACCTTTGATTCTCCTTCATGTAACTAGATCTTCTCACGGTCTGCATAAAAAATAAAATTCAAAGTAGATTTTAAAAGGTAAATAAAACATTTTACAAACATAAAAACACAAAATAAGTTTAAATAGTGCAAGAAGTGTCTTAAAGTTGTTTTTTTTTTGCTACATGACGCTTGCAGAGGTTGCGTGTCATAATGCTTGTGATACTCAGCCAGACCACTGTAGAAAGGCACCTTATGATAGTTCAAGAAAATGTCTTGCCCAAAACTGGTCCCAAGTTATTTCAATGACCCTGAAAAGCACAAATGGGACATAGATTTTAGTTCTTTAGTTCAGAATTTTAGTTTGTTTTTTTTACCCATATCCAACTAAAAAAAAAAATAAGTAGGCTATATACTTTTGAAAGACCATTACGGTACCACACTACCAGAATCAATACAAAGTAAATCTAACTTTTACATTTTAATATCAAATAAAACATTCCTTACAGAAGCCAGAAACATACTTTATGCCAGTGTGTAGATAGGAATGCATGGTTAACAGAACAGTCAGTTTGAACTAAATCTGAAAAAGAAAATACTACGAAACATCCCATTTAAAAAGCTCTTTGCAATGCATAGAACTAATCAAAAATTAACTTTTGATATTTATGGTAGGAAATTTACAAAATATTTTCTTTATGTAAAATCCTAGATTTTTGGCATAAAAGAAAACTTTCTACCCATACAATGTATTGCTGGCTATTATTACTACAAATACACCCATGCTACTTATGTGTACTTCTGTGGCCCAGGGTCACACATCATATTTAACTAGAGGTAACTATTCAGTTAAATAATGTAGTGAAGAGTCTGTTTTCCATTGCTATTGTTATTTCTTGTGTTGTAATAACACCTGTCTTTCAAACATAGTCTGAGCAAAGAAACATGCAACTAAGATTATTCAATAAACTCGGCTCCTTTTTAAATCTTTAGCACTTTATCTCCTGCTTCTGCTCTCTTTGACTTTACTTCTTGGCTTATAGAAAACAGTTTTAAATATCAGACAGGGCTCTTTAACAGATTTTGGGTATTGGACAATTTTAGTTGTTCTGTTACCAGGCAAAACATTTTCTCACAGGATCTGGTGTCCGCTACTAGATCAGATATTTATGGTGTGGAGGAATGATTTAACACTACGATGCTCCAAACAGCTTCTGTAGCTAGAATGAATTTGCCCTTGCATATTGTTTCAGAAATAAAGAAATAATGTTAAAAGATGACTTACCGAGCACAAAGTCACACCACCTTGCTCCTAGAACACCCCTACTGCTCCTTGATTGTCTGAGCATTTTTGTTGGGGAAGATGGACTTGTGCTCCAACTTTTCCGTTTGCCTCTTTTTCTTCCTCCCTTGCTCTGGCTTTTTGGGGATGAGCGCAGCTGTATTGGAAAGTTAATTGGACTGGGAGGTGTCCCTCCCACTAAAACATCATCATTGTCCTCATGATCTGATACATCATAGAGCTTTACTGTGCAGATGTTACATTCCTCTGCCACTGACTTTGTGTTTGGGGAGTTGATCTTTTTCAGAAACACCCTACACTCCTTTAGGGACTCTGGACTCCAAGCTTTAGAGCTGATCCTGTTCTGTTTTGAAATATTGGCAATCCCAGTCATTTTCTGAGGAGTTTTGACTAGAAGCTTTAATGCATTTTGAACTTTCGTGACTGGTCTGGATGTCTTACCTACCAAGTTAGGCATTTCTTTCCATGATTCTAGAGTCTCAGCACCTGAAGCACTTGTCCTCATCTGATCCTGAAACCCTTTGTGTACCATATCTCCTCCTAATGTTATCCTAGGTCTGGTTTTAAACTTTAGTTTTGCTCTAAGCAGAGCTGTTCTATAGTTAATCCATGTGCTTCCAGACCAAGACATTTTCTGCCTAACCTCATGCCTCAGTTTAAATGATGATGTGTTAAAAAGCTTTCTCTTGGCTTGTGACCTTGTTGACTTGGACAACATTTCTTGTGCTTGTTTGTGCATTGATGGACTCTTTGGGACAACTTTAGCAAATTTCTTGACATGTTTCCTGAGTCTCTCTGCCTGTGGACTTGGGCAAACATTGACTTTGCAATTTGGTCTGCTGAGGTTGTAGTGAAAGACATCCTTGGGATTTCTTGCAGTGGCCTTTTTTACAATAGCAAGGGACTGAGTTTCTGTGGACTGCATAAACCATGTACAGAGCTTCTCCATGTTATAATTTTTCTCAAAAAGCATTTTGATGGCAGAAGCAGACTTCTTAGCAGAACCTCTGAGCTTCTCACAAGTTTTTGGTTTAAGATCTGATTTAATCTCTCTTGACTTATTAGTCTCATGGACATCCGATACCCAAGTGTTGGACATTAGCCTGATCCTCCTAGCTAATTCTTCACTTAAAGTTTCAGATGATGCTGAAGTGGGCCACCACCTGAAACCCTCATTTGATGAAAAAATCGAGTCCATCGAAATGGTAGAAAAATGAACAATGTCTTGTACGCAACTGACATTCTTGGTCCTCATGGAAAGTGCATTTTTTGGGAGCTGCTCTTGCTCTTGTCTGTTTTTTATATTCTGGCTGGACTCACAGCTAACCTTATTCAGCAGTAGTTTTCGTGACCTGCGAACCAATGCGCAGGATCTGGCAGTAGCGACAGAGTGGAGCAAGTGAATAGAGGGTTTTCGTTCTCTAACAGAATGCCTCACTGGTATGAGCTGCCCTCTGGTATTCTGACTATGTTCTTTTGGTGCATCCAAAATGTCCTTGTCAATGTCAGTAGGAATGCAGATTGTCTTCTGCTCTTTGGAAGGTTGAATTTTAACAAGAAGACTCTTTCTAAGCAGGTGTGAATCTTTTGTGTCCCTTTTTATATGTATCTTTCTTTGCCTTGGAGACCCTGTGGTGACAGTGACAGAGATACCAGAAATTTTGACTTTGGGAGGTCTTCCTGGTTTTCGTGACACTGCTATGTCACTCTGTCTTTGACATTTGATGTTACTGCTCGAAGAGACACATTTCCTGTCTTCAACAGGCATAACAAAATGGTGATCTTTAAGCAGTTCCTCGGCTGACTGATCATTACTACTAGTCTCTCCAGAACATGTTTCACTGTCCGTGCCACCATTTAATAGTTCAAAAACATGTTGCTGTTCTGGGATATCACTCAAATCTTCAGAAACCACTCTTTTTGCCCTTCTTGATCTTCCGTACACTATAGTGATTTTTAGATTTTTGTTTCCATCATCCTTACCAGACATTTCTGTTGTCCTATGATTTACTGCACTGGAACCGGTTGTACTTGTTGAGGAAGCCAAGTCTGTTGTTTTGGGTTTTGGAGGTCTGCCAATGGGACGTTTCACAGACTTCACAATATGTGGTCCTATTTTTTTGGGGCGTCCAGGGCGCCTTTTTACTGGAGATGTTTGATGTACAATTGCTAGTGTGTCTTGGTTTTCATCTTCATTGTTTGAACAACTCGGCAATACTACATCATGTGAAATCACTTTTGGTGAAGTACACTTGTTCCCACCATTTTCAACAGTTCTCACTGGAGCTGATTCAAGGACTGGATCCTGGAAATGTTTATCGATGGCACTACCTGTCCATGAGGATTCCACACATGGATCAAACATTTCTTCATCAGAAGAGCTGCCTGAGGCAGCTGCTTTAAGAGTATATTTTACACCATCTTCACCTGTCACAGAGGAAACAAACATAAGCTTTATTGGGCTATCATATTTCAGTCCAGACAGATTTGCCTTAGCTTCTTTTCCACTCTCTGTGGTAGTAAAGTTAGACATAGTTTCAGTAGGACTGTGCGAGTCAGTGTTTAGACTGTTAGTCTTATGGCGTTTAGATCTTTTTGATGGTGAAGCAGAATTCTGCAATGGCTTCCTTTTTCTTGCACTGTCTTTATCAGTATTCTCTTCATTGTCCTTGTGCTCACACTGTGACTCTTTTTTGGATGAAATCTCATCTTTAGATAAAGTTATATTCTGTGACGCATCACAGTCGTCTTGTTTATCCTCAGTTTGAAAAGGCTGTTTGTCACATATATCATTTGGCCAAGCAATTTCTTCTGTAGAGCCAAGAGCTGTCAAGGTACCATCCTTAGGGGAATGCTTGGTGAATATACTTTCTGAAAAACAGGCTGCAAAATACATTTTCCGTGGCTCAGTAACATAGGATGAGAATCGCTGAGGTGGTACAATATTTCTTCTGGCTCTTCCAAGTTGAACAGTCAGATTTTTCTCTTTATGAGTTTTTGCATTTGTTTGCAATTGTGCACTTTCATCAAGAGGCAATGGTTCTTCAAAACATACATGTTTGTGTTGAGTTTCTTGGCTCTTTTGTTTATTCGGCATCTCCTTTTGTACATGTGTGGTTAAATTTTTTAAGTAATCTTTTACAGGTTTTGAGTCCACTATCCTAGGTATTATGTCCAACTTTCTACAATCAGATTGTTCAACAAGTGAATATGCTTTAACAGTTTTTAAGGGCCTGTCTCTCTCAAGCTCTAAATTCCTCTTAAAACATGATGGACTAAGTCTGGCCAGATCTCTCTTGATTTGTAAGCTTTGTCTTCTTGATGACGGAAGATCAGGTGACTTGCTCATGGCAACTAACTTTTCCAGTCTCTTACGGGAACGTGTCTGAGGGGATCGCCGTTCGGTGGCAACATGCTGTTGTAAAAGCTCATTAAGGTTGTAATCTTTGTCACTACTGTTGTGTAACACAGTTGTTATGATCTCTGTCAAATGTGTGTCATCTGTCTTGGAGATCTGACTGGCGTGACTAAGATTTTGCTCCTTCTCTGAAGGTTGGATACTTCTGAGCTTTTCGGTGACTCTATCCATTAGATCTCCTATAAAAGACCCACACTGGTGGTCATTCTCCTCTGCTTGTGTATGCACCAGTACGATCTTTTCACAACATTCATCTGGAGATCCCACATGAAGAGGAGTGTTCAAGTACAAAACTGTACCTTCATCCTCGGTTCTGTGAGGTAGGAGAGAAGGAGGTGCCATGTTTAATGACTTGCAGTCCTGAATTTGTAAGATACTGGACTTGACAGCTATTTTACAGTCCAGGTCCACTGGCTTTGGTGATAGTGGTGGTGGGGAGGGGCTACGGCTTCCCTTACATCTATTGTGAGAGTTGCAATCACCCTGATGGGTGATTTGAGTTCCTCTTACATGAGAAATGTAAGTATGATCACCGTTGTGCTGAAGTTGGCATGAAGGTAGTTTTGAGTGAGTACAACAAACAGTCGGGTTTGAACAGTTATCTTGGCCAACACATGCCATAGATGTATTTTGGCAGGAATTGCCATGAATGTTCCTCAGACAGGCGCATAGAGGAGAAAATGCACATGCTGAAAGCCTACAAGCTGTTCTGCAACAAATGCTAGCATTAACTGAGCAGTCACTTAGAGAAAGTATTGGGGCCTCATTAAGTGATTTTTTATCAGCATGGCAACAAAGAGATCCAGCCTTAATCTGTCTTCTGTGAGAATCTCGCAGTGTTACAGAGATGTTGTAATCTTCCTGCATGTCCTTTAAAATATGATAGAGGAGCATTCTATGATGGGAACAAAGTGAAGACAGGACCTTCTCCAACACAGTGACTTTCCAGACCACTGGAGCTTTAGAACCATCTTCCTTCTCCAGTCTGGACCGATCTTCCACATTTGGCCCTAAGGAACTGCATAAATAAATTGGATTAAGTCATGACTCAATGGCATAATCAGCTTTTCATGAATGTTAGCTGCGCTACTTCTCTCATCTCTTCATATTTTTTACTCTGTTGTAATGTGCAATACATTTGAACTGGATTAAAAGATCAAAATCCTACCATAAAGACACACTGCTATATTTGAAATAGAACTCAATCATCTTGTTAAAGGCTCCACATGATATTACTTTGCAAAGATGTTACATCCATACATACATGCAGAATTGAAAGTGTTTAAATGCAACAAATAAAGTAATATTCCACCTCTGTAAATTTCTAATACATGCATTAACGGAGAAGCTGACAAAGTACATGACAAAGTTTTACATGAAACAATTTTTTTATTGGTAACTTGAAGGCAAAGGATGGCGATTGTAGCAACGCTTACACTCAGGAAAACTATACAGAATATTTAATTATTTTAATCAAACCTGAATGATGTATCAGTGCGTTTCCTGATAGAACCAATTACAAACCAACATACGCAGGTAATATGTTGTCTATTTTGAAATTAAAACAACCCAAGCGTTAACATATTTAGGGGTGAAGGGGAAAGTTAAAAAAGGTTTCAAAAAGTATATAAATTGCACGGTTTTAAATGTAGAATAGGTGAAACACACTTGAGTAATATGCCTTCAGTTTTTCCATCTTACTACTATAAATTTAATTCTTGCTTTGATTAGCCTTAACGTACTCCTGAAATGTTACAAATGAGACCACGTCAAATATATTTCAGACACAAATGCATGCTTAAATAACCAAATTAGCTTTTAGTTTCCCCTAATTCAAACTGACCAAAAGGTCATTAAGATTAAATGTGTATTACCTGCCTGGGAAAAAATATTAAAAAATCCACATGTTGAGGAACATTACAAGACATGCATTTCACATTTCAATGTGCAAGAGCAACAAAGTGCTTTAACACAAAACTAACACAACATTTAAACTTCATATTCTGATTACATCAAAAAAAAAAAAAAACACAAATACAATTAGATATTAGATATAGAGGGAATAATACAAAAATCAATCTTAGTGCAACAAATATATGCATAAATAACTGATTGAAAAATGATTCATATCCTGCACCTGTTATGAATATGAAATTAAACTCTTGGAAAGGCCTAAATAAGTGATATTGATCCATTTAATGATTAAACTGTAAATCAAGCCAAACTGTCCAGAGAGGATGAAATTAAATGGAGTTAAATCTAAGTGATAGAATCATTATGCCTTTCTAAACTAGAACCACTTTTGAACAAACTAGCTGTATAACGACAAATTAGCTTTGCAAGAACCATATTTGGCTCTACAACAATCCTATGGGCCCTTATTTTGATATAAAAGAACAGTTTTAACACAATCGTGCTCTAGGTTTCATTAGGACTGTTGTTACCCTGAGAATAACAATGTTTTTTTTTGGACTGAAATTATACAGGACACTAATATTACGATTTTAGAACAGAAAAGAGAAGTAACAAAATGGCATTCCCCAAAGGAAGCCTAAAAGTATCTCATATAATGAAAATTAGACACAGCACTGACGAAACATGTATATGACTTTAAAAATCTGTATGGCATTAATGCTTACCACCCTTTACATTAAAAGTGAAAATGTGCCTGTGACATATCAATCCCAGAAAAATAATAATAATAATAATAATAATAATAATAATAATAATAATGAAGTTACATTGGTAATTATGGTAAAAGTATATAAATCCACAATACAGATTTTATATACGACCCAAAGTAGTATATTAATTTCTTTGTGTGTGTGTGTGTTTTGTTTTTTTCCAAAGATTTATTATGTAAAACTGCTACTGGCCTGCAGAATAACCGAGCAGTAGCTGTAAGAGCAGGCACTGTGTTGTTATTTTAAGAGTTGTGAAGAACATTCAGGTTTAAAATTATTAATATATCAGTAAATCTGTTTTCTTTTTTTTCTATTTTTTCGGGGGAGTAAGGGAAAACTTTGAGGAACAGCAAGAGGTAAGCCATTTACAGAACATTCACAACACAAAGATAAACACATTAACATTGCATATCAAAATGTTAATACTTCCAAAACTTCAATCACAAAATGTACGTTTCAGCTACACTTTTGCAAAGCACTACAAAAATACTTGTGAATCAGGTAAATTAAAAAAAGATTCCATTCAAAGTCAGCGTATGGCTAATTTTTTATAGCACGTATGAAACAACCTGTATCACAAGTATGTTTGCAATTTTTGTAAAGTGCAATTGAAGCTTATATTCCAACTACACAAGCTTCTAAATTCAGTGAAAGGAAAAAAATTCTATAAATATGGACTTGAGTTGAATTATCAGCATCATGAAATCAAACAGTTGTATAAGCCATTAAAAGCTATAGTAATCAGTAGCATGAACAACAACAAATAGTAATAAAAAATAAAAACCACAAAGCAATTCAGAGTAGCACTTGAATCAGGCTTTGCATTTCAGTCCCATGATAAGTGCATCATGAAATATGGACAAGGAGAAATTCTAATCCAAGTTCAGCAGCACTCTACTCTGAATGGCTTTATTCATGGAGTGTGTAAGTGGAGAGGCAAAATGACCCTGAACTGTTTTGGTTTCAGCAGACAGATAATGCAAGGATGTCTTTAGATTGAGAAAAAACAACATTATAAAAAAAGAAATTCAAATCTGCAAAGATAATATTGAGTAATAATTTCAGTAGTTCCAATTACTGAAAAATAATCTATTATTCATTGTAAATCAAACATTCACCGGGACTGCTATCAAGCTTTTTGTTTTTCCTGTGCATCATTCTGACATGCATTTCAAACTTACCACATATGATTTGCTGAGCAGATTTGCAGGGGGAAAAAATGGGAAATAAAAGGAAAAAGCAATGTTGTGTGTGTGTATTACACACACAACATTGCTTTTTCCTTTTATTTCCCAAGTATCTGAACTTACAGAAAATAAATAAATAAAATTAGTATCAGTGCAGAATATGGGGAGTTTCATCCGCAAAAAGCCTGAGATGGTCCAAGCTTTCACTCCAATGATCTGGCAACAGTCCTGATTAATGTACTTCATTGATACTTTATGAAACTGATACAATTACTTTTGTTATACAGTAAAACTTGCCAATAAGCATAGTAGTCCAAAAAGTGCTATTTACAAAATAGTGTTGTTCCTTTGCTGGAGTGGAAACTCGTACCTATTATCTACCCATTGCATATAAGAATGGACATCTCCCACTGGTGAGTTAAAAGAGATGTTACAGTCATGCTGTTACCAGGCTGTCAAACAGACACCCTAAAAAATACTGTTGATAGACTTCAAATGAAATGACCAACCACTACAAAGACTAATTAGTGTGAAAGCTGCATACAACAATCGTTAAGCTGAAATTAGCTTATGTATGAACAAAACCTGAATATTATATTTCTTAGTTTTAAAAGAGTAATTAACTTCAGAATCAACAGTGCTTTACAATATTTTAAATATATATTCATATAGATATCCACAGTGAAACCCCTGAATAGACTTTTTTAAAGGCATGTTTTGTAACTTGATAAAATACCATTAAAGTACCATTTAACCTGTGGTTGAGGATTCAAGTGTATCTTCCAAGTCTGAATAAGGTACTGACTGCATGTTTTTTTTTTTGTTTTTTTTAAAGAAAAAAAAAAACATTTTTAGTTGATGTTTAGTTAAAACCATCTCTAGGAAATTGTTGAGGTTTTGGTTTTGAGTTAAGACTGTTTGTAGGCAGTAGATGAGGCATTGGTTGTTGTCCCTGACTTTTCAGAGCCTGAGGTTGCTCCTTCAGCAAGACGGAGCTTTTTTTTTGGTGGGGTCTTGAGCGTGCCCGTTCGCTCTTTGACTTTGTATTCTAGGGTGCTGTGTGGCACCCCATAGACGCTCTGAGCTTTCGACACGCTCATCTTCCCACTAATCACCATGGCTATGGCCTCCTCCAGGATATCGTGGTCATACTGCCGATAACGGCCCCGCTTCTTTCGGGGCTGCTTGTCTCGACGGTCATCATCTCCACTGTCAACCACGCTTCCAGTGACGCTCCCGCCAAGGCTCCCGTTCTTCATGTTCAGACACAGTGGAGGCAGATCACCCTGGAGTAGACGTGACTCAAGGCCAGAGTGGCTTTCGATCAAGCCCTGTTTAGGGAGAATGGTCTTCAGCTTGTGGAAAGCTGTAGAGCCATCAGAGGCTTTGTTGGCTTGGTACACAGTATCCACCAGGCCAGCCAGATCCAGCTGGGCTTTGGGCTGAGCACTGAAGCGTACCTGAGGGATTCGGATGTGCACAGCTGGCCCAGTGGCAGGACTCTGAGGAGATGTGGCTGGCTCGGTAATGGCGAAAGGCCCATCGTTCTGCTCCCGCAGTTGTGAGACCCTCCTCTGCAAGGTTAAGTGGTGAAGGTATGACGAGGCAGTCACGGCTGCCGGAAACTTTAGCTCAGTGTGCTCTGGTGACGTAAATTTACATTTTCTTACTTCAGACTGCTCTGACTGCGAGCGAGCCCACGCTGCTACCTTCTGCAGGACAAGTCGAGTGTCATTGGTTGGGCACGCTGCCTCTGTGCCCTTGCCGTTGTCGCCAGAAATCGATGCTTCTCCTGCTTTCCACGCTGGCAATAAGGCCTCTGTCTGAAACTGTAAGGTTTTCTGAGGTATCCCGTATAGTATGGCTGCTTTGTGAATGTCCAGTGATCCAGACCAAATATCTTTCAAGGCTTTAGAGAGCAAACCTTCTGCAAACTCAGAGCTGCGATCCAAATAGTCCTCTCTGATTGGTCTCCTAAGGGGAGGTGGGTGGGAGGATGAGAAACGAACGGGTGAGCGGACCAATGACAGGACGCACTCAGGGTCCACTCCTTTACTGCCTTGTCTTTTGGTAACATCACTCGCTTCTCAATTGTCTGTATAACACAAAGCCTTTTGAGTTGTTCGGGTATAAAACTCTTTTTGTTTTTGGCCTTAGGTTGCATACGATACTTCTTGGAAGGACAGTCTCTCGTCAATTGTGTGGAGAAAGACAAGCGCTTATGGGATTACTATCCATCTTTGCAATGAAGATGCATTTTGTACGACTCTGGTATCTATTTCTCATGTGAAAATAATACTGCATAAATCAACGAATAGATCAATAAACAAACGAATAAATACAGGCGGTACAAAAGAACAAGTTAAGCCCCTGACTGCTGGCAAATGTGACGTTACCTTCCAACAAGTTAGAAAAGAGTCAACCCTTTGGCAGTGCAACAAAACAACCACTAAATTTTACATAAAACACAAAGTTTGTTCACACAAAACAATCAGATAGGACACAAACTAAACACAGATTCTGAGATAAAAAATATTTTTTGGACAAAAAGCTCTTTTGGACAAAAAGCAAAATTACTGGGTTCAAACTGTTACCATTTTAGTACTAAACTTTTCTTCCGTTTCAGTAGGATGAAAATAAACAGTCAAGCACACGACTTAGTAAACAAAAGATGAAGTACTCACCTTGAAACCTTTCTTTGAGTAGTTTCGTTTTCTGCTGATGCATTTTTCTTAGAGAGGTCAAGTACTCCAACTATGAGAGGTAATCCATTTAAAAAAATAAAGAAAATAAAGCAATTAATATCACGTTTGAGAGAAATGCACTGGATCACTGCAAGTCATAAAATATTAATAAATTCTGTAATTTTACTGTTACTTTCAGAGTTTCAATAAGCAACATAATTAATGAAAGTCAATAGACCAGATTATCTAAAAAATTCTAACAGTGATCTAATATTGCACAATTATGAACACCTGAATCTGGACTCTTGAAGTGAAAACTGGATTTCCATAAATAAAAACCTTGATTACCTTGCAGGGCATGAGAAGCTCGGCTGATGGTGAGGTCTAGAGGCCCATCAGGATCCGGTTGATGAGGGAGAAGCTCAGGTGTGTCACTTAGGCCATTTAGGCCCTCATGAGCCTGGCTTTTACATGCATACTCTAAGGCAAACCTCCGAATCATCTTGCGCATCAACTCCTGCGCCACCAAAGGTATGCTGGAATCGCAGCTCTGAGGGAATTCTAAGAAATTGAACAATACAAAACTAGTTCACATCAAACTGTTCCTTATAAAAAAAACATTTTGTACTTGCACTACATAATTTATATGCATTTCAAGAATTTACAGTTGATTAACTGAACTTGCATCATGCTTTGTGTAAAGATCATTGTGTACAAGATAACAATGGTAACAGAAATCAGAAATCTCTCTCTTACATACTTTTTTGGACGTGTACACAAGCGGTCACAATTTTCCCACACGCCAAACATGTAAAATCTGCCATGCAATTTATTATTTAGGCATTGCTAATCTGGTTAATCCTACTATCAGGCATGAAAATGGGTCAGGTGTGAAAAAGGAGAGAAGGATGCTCGAGGGGTGATGTGGCCTCTGATGGGACTCCCACAGAATAAATATTACGGCCTCATTACGGCCACAGACAGAGCATGCCAAAAAAAAGAATGTTTGATAAATGAGTTTTTTGATAGATTAGTTTTACAGTAGCCAGTTAAGCACAGGTTTGTCTAAAGACATATGTACATCCCTTAAATAAAAGGGACACCTCTTGCACTTTTACTAAGACCTTGCCCTCCAGTTGAAGCCACGACCAAATCCAGCTGTATTTCAACCCAGCATTCAGCCGTTTAACAAGAGCTGCATCGTTCTGCCCAAACACACTAAAATAATGTTTGTATTAGCGTTTACAATACTTTAGCATTAAATGTAACATACTCTCTTAAGGGTACGTTCACATAAGGCATCTAAAAACATGTGGAAAATGCGAGGCACGTCGCTTCCTCCACCAACTATAAAGCGCTCAGGCTTTTGTAGCTTCTGCTGTTACTAGGCAACCATGAAGGCGCTGTCAGTTACAAAAACATTTATGCTTTGGATTTTAAACTGCGCAGCTCTAGTGAAAATAAAGAGCTTGCCAGTGAACGGCGCATGTGAACGGCCCCTTAGCCTTTGGTGACACATAAACATTACAAAATTAAATTGTGGATCTCTCCCCTGTTGTCTTCTCCCACGTGGATCCCGCAGGAAGAAATGGCGCCCTGGATGTCAGCGGGTGGCGCGCACGGCTTTCACAATTTGAAATGGCTTAAATCCACTTTATATTATGTTTTAAATAATCAATAAATACCATCTACACGGATCTACACAATTCATGTGGGTCACCTGTTCTGGCTTCAAAACTGCGCATTTTGCCGAAAGGTGGGGGATTTTCATGCCTGTACTATAAAAGAGCATGTTATATTTATTATTAAATTAACATTTCTTCTGTAGGGCTGTAGATCTTAATTAGTTATGCTTTACAATCCAGATGTGGCTCTTTAAAGTACCAAGGCAAACAAAAATTGACTAAATTATCTGATTAACTTTAGTAAATGAATTCACTCTTTGAAGAATTTCTAAGGTGTGTTCAAACAAATAAGCGTATGTATAATATAGGAAATGTGTAAAAAAGCTTATATATTAGATATAGGAAAACACTGCAGTGAAATGCTATCAGCTCACTGTGTAGTATTAAAGGTATTTCCTACCCAAAAAAAAAAAAAAAAAAAAAAAAACTATGGTGGGCGATATGATCAGTCTTTTGTCGCAATATAGTTTGTTGGGTAAAAAAATAAATAAAATAAAAAATTTGTTAAAGCCATTTATTAATGTTTTTTCAATCACTTAATAACCACATTATGAAGCTACGAATACTTTTTGCACATAAAGCAGAAATAACGACTTTATTCAACAATTCAATGTTTTTTGAACCACTGATGGCAGATGAACTATTCTGATTATGTCTTTCATTGTTTTTCAAATTGTTGCTTTACAAAGAAATATTTTGATTCAACAATTTATTACACAATCATTTGGGTTACAATGGCCTGACAAACTATGGAACATTAATATTTCTCAAATCATTTTTCTAAAGTTATATCAAGTATTTTGTTTACACAGTAAAGGCTACTGGTAACCAAAACACTACCAACAATCTTCAAAATACCTGTTATGCTCCACAAAGGAAGTTTTGAAACTTGAGGATGAGTAAATAAAAATATTTAGGTGAACTACACCGGTGATGTTTTTTATTAGTATTGATACTCTAAACAAACCATCTGCCAGCAGGTGGCAGTAAATGGCTCTTTTTATGAATAGGCCTTTGAATCACTGGTTCACAAAATTTGTTTAAAATGCAGATTCATTTATGAATGATGAGACACAACAATTCTGCTCTGGCTTCAAAGACAATATGTTTTCTGCAAAATCGAGCAAAAACATATAGTTTTGTGTAAAATAACAATATCAACTTATATAGTGAACTGATGAAAATCATTTAAACTTGTGATATTTGGGACAAAATCAGCACTCTTGTGATATTGCTCTCCCTGCTTGTGTCTTACTGTATGATCTAAAAGACAAAAACTCATACGGGCCATTTTGTTACACCAATATCTTGAATTGTAGTTGTTGACCTGCATCATGTGTGTCAACTGTCCTAACAGTAATATTCACATGTATGCGGATGACACTTATTTTATACACAGTAGTAGTATGTCACATGTTGCAAACAAACTCACAGGGTCTGTAACCGGGTCAGATTCAGTCTAGCAAAGTTTTGATTTTTAAGTGATGTGTCATCTGAGGCCGACCGATTCATCGATTATTTCTCATATTATGTATGTTTTAACCACTTGGTCACAAGCTAGTATTACTACTCCGAAACCACTTGAATCTTTGTATAAACAATGACAAAAAA
>JAUYWG010000031.1:1653686-1669844 GCA_034779775.1 Enteromius afrohamiltoni
AGACAGGACTAGAATGTCACAACAGGTATTTATTGCACAAACTAATCATAAACAAGCAGTATAAATACATTACAAACAAGTTGTGTTACATTGCAAGTCTTCTGAAGCCATACGAAGTCTTTATGTGAAGAAGAGATTAAAACACAAGGTTTTAATCACTAAAAATGATCCCGCTCCGTTAACGCGCTCACGTGTCATTCAGAAAACATACTCCCGTCCCGTAGCATGATGCAATCAATCACAAGATACCCAAGAGCCAATAGTATTTCACAACAGCATGATGCAATCGGTCATGAGACACACAAGAGCCAATGACATTTCACAAGCAACGTTGACGTAAGGATTCTTGAAGCAACATTTTTTGAAATTGTGCACAGACTGCAGCACCATACAGGAAGTACACGGAAGACGGAGACAGAGACTGGTCTATTCCTCTCACAAATAAATCGTTTTGCATTAGAAGACTTGGAATATTAATACTTTTAAATATGACAGTGGTTGTATCTGCCTGCTATATCTTGTTTTATTGACAGATGGTAAGTTTAGGAGCAGGGGTTGTGTTACGCAGGGCTGTTAATCTGGTATTCCGGGCAAATGCCCGGTGGGCCGACACACCTGGGGGCTGATCGATATAATATGATTTTTTATTTTTTTTAATTGGCCAACGACCGGCAGTTCATTTTCCATACTGACACTGGGCTGGCCTAATCATCTCTTAACAGGCTCCACGGTGGAGTATCTGAGACACGAATCGCGGCCGATTGGTTGACTGTCTTAAAGGACCATGGGGGGTAACCACATGTTAATTAAGAAAAATGTATATTTTTACAAGACATTTGTTAAAAAAGGCTTAGTTCAAAATAACACATAAAGTTACACTGGAAAACCAGTAAAAAATGTTATTTAGAACAATATGCACATGTGATTCTTATATCATTTTGCCTTCATTTTGCTAATTAAAATCCTGCTGAAAAAGAAAAAAAAAAAACAAACATAATGAGGGACAGGTTTTGTAGTATGTAATTTACTTTTTTATGTAATATTAATGAAATAATATATAGTATTGTGAAGTTTTTAAATCACAAATTTATTAGTTGTTATTTATGTTTCATTGTTTCTTTTTGAAGATTTTTGAAACAGAAAATATTGTGTGTAATACAGCTCTCTCTAAGTGAATGAAACTAAAAACGTTTTAAATCTGAAAGTGCACTGTGTTATTGCCTCTCAAAAAACGCGTCGACTCTGAATCATTGACACGAGTCATTTTTAAAATGTCCCAAGCCGTTTGATGTTGAAGTCAACATGAAACATTATGGGCAACATACATTTCATGTTGACCTCAAAAAAAAACAAAAAAAACCCGTTGGTCTGAATGCAAATGCAAATGAATTATTTTTGGGGCAGTAAAATCTCACAAACATTTAGATCACCAAATCCCCGGAGAGGTTTGGAAAAATGAATCATTTAAAGAATCGTTTGGGAGTCCTTGAACAGGACTGGTAAGGTAAAAACAAATGCAAATGACAGGGCTTCTTTCTGCGCCATCTGCCGGCTGAAAATGGAACTGCATGACCTAACAGTAAAACAATGTACCTTTCTTTTCTACTCATAGATTCAACATTTGAGTAAATCTGTTGTATGTTGGCTGACGCAAACAGAATATAAATCACATTCTGAGTAAGGTTGGGTAGGGTATAAAGGTATAAAAAGAATTTTGCTTTTCAGTTCACAAGTTGGATTAATAACACACATATTTAGAATGCGGTAAAAAGGCATCAAAATTTGGTGCAGTCACTTTGGAGATTGAATCCCGCCTCGTGAGTCGTGGACTGTCCTTATACCAGGCCCTCTCTCCCACTAGCTTCTTTTAAAATCAATATAACTTAGTTATAAAACGGCATAAAAATATAATTTTTTTCTTAATTAACATGTGGTTACCCTCCATGATTAGGATGTTTAAATATAAATATAAGACCAAAAAAAAACTATTCCAAAATTTTAAACAATCCCAGTGAAAAGAGAGAGAAAATGCTGCTCATATGTGAAAACGGGGTAGTATAACAGGGTTGACAAAAATACCAAAACATGAGGTAGAAAAATAGTCACAAATTAATTAATTACATATCCTGAGACATGAGGTGTCTTCATTTTATGGATATATATATAAAAAAGTTGATAACACAAAAAAAATCTAAAAGTTGGTTAAAAAGTAACATATTACTTCAGAACACAAATAATTAAAACAGTAGACCATAAACCAGACTCAGAATGCAGACATGCTGAGTGTACCTCCGCATGAGTGGTTTTTGTTATTATTTAAGTGGTAAATTTAAGAAGTTTTTTTTGTGTGTGTGTGTGCATATTTTAAATGTGATTTGCTGCCGCACAGGCTATAAAGGCAGTTCTGGAACTCAAAATAATATTGTGAATCCATGAAGTTGGATTTAAGTAAAATCAAGTGCCAAACCTCTGTGTCAGCAGGAAGCAAAAATATCTGCAATCTTCACAAAGATAAATTTAAACTCATCTGTATGGAGGATCAGCAGCACGCAATTGTATGTGTGGCATACTGATGTTCCAAAAATAGATGCTAAAGACATATTCCATCCAGTACAAAAAGCTGCAGCTGAATACACTGTAAAATCATACATAGAAAATGTGTTAAATTTCTTGCCTCTTGCCATTTCTAGCCACTTTGAAAAGATAAGTGTTATAAGCACCTTTTTCAACCCTCTCCATCATCTGCTCTCTTGCCCAATGGATCTTTTTCCAAACTTCTTGTAGAAACCTAAAGCAGAGATTAAAAAGAGATGCAGCACATATAGCAAGTCAAACAATTGTCATACACAGAAATAAAGTAAAAGTGATTATTTTATTTAATTGGGTCGATAATGTTACAAGCTGCAGTTATGAAACAAAAAATTTACCCCGGGCAAAGTCTCAGAGATCCCAATGCACAGGCTTTTTTTACTGGAAATAACTGTATTTTTTTTATGTGCCTGACAAAAAACAATGTACATGCTTTAATGCATTTATCCACAGTATATTGTATTACAATATTAGCATTATATATTATGATATTGTATTACTGTACTATAGAGCCACAACAGTGCGGTCAATTATTACTGCTTGCAACTATATTTATGAGCTGTATTGAATGTTTTCATTAACAACTCTAAAATTCTGAAAACCAACAGTTATTTGCTGAGAAGGAAAACAAGAGATGTGGATATTATTCGACACAGGCCCAAATAATGGTACAGTATGCATGCATAAAACACATTTGACACATTATTGAAAATTATTGCAGGAAGCATCATCACTGGTGAATGCTGACCTATAAATAACATAATAAATATTGTCATGCTGTGTTGTCATGACTGTTTTTACTTGGTTCCTGATTTATGTCAACCTAACAACACCACTGTTGTAATTGGACACTTGCTAACAGGTTTTTAAGTTTCATGCACAATCTCTGGCAGTGAATCCATTACCATTTAAAATTTTCCAATGCTAAGTGGTTTTTAAAAACCTCTGGCAACCACACAAGGACTCCTGGGTTCTTCGCACAACAGGCTCATTTCCATGACAGGTTTTGATAACTCTCACTATCCTCATTCCTGCATGTACTTGCAAAAAAACAGTTTCAAAATGCAAGACGTTTGTACGATATCATGTCTGTTGAATTTTATAACAGTAATTATATTCTGTGGTTTTATTTGGCGTGGTGGTGGGGTGCTTCAGTACACTGGTATAAATCAGTCAACAGCTCTCCTGTTGATAGATAAAATGTTTGGCAGCAGAGAAAAATTTTGTGGTGTGTGAAGGAACGTGCAAACATCGCTGGTGGAAAAAACCATTTAATCTCCTCCGTTCCATTTCCTGTAGAAAATCAATGTTTTCTCATTAGGACCCCCACTTGTTGGCGCTGAGCTTTCCAGATATTTCAGGATAGAGGAGGAAATTGGCTCAAACACCTTGACTCAGATTCTGACAGATCAAAACAAAGAAATAATCTACAAAGTCTAAAGCTCTAAGACTGTTTAACGGTTCATCACTTGATTTTATGCTTAGATTTTTCTTTGTCTGTTTCGATTTACAACTGACTGCAGTTTAAGCCTTACAAAATGAGACTCCAAGCAGATGTTTTGGGTTAAAGGTGCCACTGAGAGAGACATAGGCACCTGGTTTGTGTTATGATGTTTGGTGCGGCGATCAAAACCAGTAGTTTAAATCAGTAGTTAAAAAACTGATCAAAATCAGTTTTTTATTATTTCATTCTTTTTTGAATGACAAATGCATAACTTATACACAAATATATTCAAATGCACATCTGAGAAACCTGATTACATACCCATCTGTGTCTGTAGTTTTGTTTAAAAAAATGTTATGCACTGAATCGTCTCACACTTATTCTCAGGCAGTGACTGTCTCTTGAATGGATCTTCTATGATTAATGCATGGCTTGTGTGTGTCGTGTTTGAAGAGACTTCCCGTCCTGTCTTGACCTAGTGAAAGTAACTGAGTTGTCTGAGGAAAAGCTTTCAGACTACAAACTCATTGCATTTCAGCTGCTCCTTCACCCCCTCCTTTCCCAGATTGGGCCTAGCTCTGTAAACTGGGCCTCTGTTTACACACTAATTTACAAATTCCACAAATTAAACAAGCCATACTGGTTTCAGGAACATGATCCAAGTCCGCTCACACACACAAACAACAAACTCAAATCAAGAACTTTATCCAAGAACACACAGTAATTGCAAATAAAATAGATTCGAAAAGACTGAATGTTGTGTTGCCAAGTTTTATTGCTTTAAGAAAATAGGGGTTTAAATACAGGTTTAGTTTTATAATTATTACAGTGATTTGTTTTCAGAAACAGAAATTTGAGGCATGTTCAGACTGAAGATTCTAATACATTTAATAGCTTCAATATTTTTCTGTGTAATATATTTTGAAATGTAGGTAGATTTTGTGATCACTTAAATATAAATTTACCTACACGGTGTTTATTTTAGTGTCATTTTAGTGTTATTATAACAGACGTAAATGCACATAGGCTCTGCATTTAACTGAAACAGATTTTATTATGTATAAGTAAGACAGACGTTCAGAAGTTTAACAGTGATTTAAAGATTATAAAGCAACTGTGTTGCTGCAATTCATTTTTTGTCTATGAAAGGTGGTAGAAATTTGAATTTAAATATAATATATATACTAGTTGGAAAAATATGACATATCGTGGTCAGGCTTTTGGAGTATGGTAGGTTTGTTACTTGTCAGTTATGGTCTTTCAGCTCTAGTCATCTTTTTAAAAATCTGACTTATTAATACTAGCTTGTAATACATAATCTAAATCATGTTGGAACTGTTAATGACCATAAATAACCAGCACAATCCAGCAAACAACATGTTAACCATTAAAGGGTAACATATGCAGTCTCATATTTAACAATAGCACAGTTCCATTCATGAAATTGTCATTTGACAAAGTTTATTCCACATTAGCTCATAATTGTAGGAAGAGTGAGGACCATAACCATCACAACCTTTTTAAAAAGGCTCTTTACTAAAAAAAAAATATATATATATATAAAAAATATCTAACATGAAAAAAGAGGCCTAAAAACTAATAATTAATTAAAACATTAGACATTTAATTTTAATTGGACATTTCTCTTTAACATACATACATTTTGTTGTAAATGAGCATAAAAGAAAAAACAAGAAAAAGACAAACATTTAGACTGATAAGAACTTTTAATATCCACTAGATGGCGACAACGATCTAAACTCTTAAATTAAGCCGATGCTGTTTAGCCTCTCTTTCACACGATCACCTACAGATCTCTGTGTATGTGTGTTTTTCTGTGAGAAATCAGAAAATAAATAATAATTTGCATTTCTGGTATGCTGAAATCCATGCACACATACGTGCAAGTTCACACGTGCACTTGCTGGCCTCCTTTGGCCCTGACCCTGTGGTCACATTTGATCAACCTCATTTAAGCTCACGGTATGCAAACAGGACATAGGGGACAGATGTACAAAGCACCGTGAAAGAACATTGTTTCAAATAATGCTCTTCAAGCTAATGATGGATGTGCGTGTTAGTTCAGTTCAGTTAATCCAGAACTCAGAACCATTTGAATATCTCATTAATCAAAATTAGACATTTATTGGATCCAAGCACTGACTGCAGGTGTGTATAAAAAAAACGCTCCCCTTTCTCTCTTCCATTTTTTTCTTCAATAATTGCTACATTTAAGCAGACAAACTGCTGAGTTTTTCTTTGATTTTCAAAACCGGTTGTTTTTATTTTATGAGTTAAAAAAGAGACAGAAAAAGCAACATGTTTGATTCTAACTATTAAGATATAAATATGGCAATGATTGTTGATTAGTTAGTATTACTTGATTCCATAGTTTAGATTTGTGTTTGTGTGTGTGTGACACAGACAGAATTACAAAAGCTGGATTTTGATTAAAGCTATTTTATGCTGTATGTTTTTGATAAATGTATTGTTTTTGTGTATCTGAATTTGTATTTTATCTGACTTAATTGTTTGCATTTAATTATTTATTATTTACATACATATGTATATATATATATATATATATATACACCTTTTAAGATAATGACAACATATGTACAAAATATGGACGTATGTCACAATATATATTTATTCTTGTAATTGTATATATTGCACATAAAAGTTCCCAAGTAAATTAATTGAATCACATGTATATCTATATAAATTTAAGGGTTTTACTGATTATAAAATTACATTAACTTTAATATATTTTTTAACACAAAAAACTAAATTATTATGTGCTATGTAATATATTGAAATATATTCATAATTCAGAATATTTTCAATATACAGTACATTGTATAATTAATGCAAGTATACATGGGCAATTATTGTGTCTGTGCTATCTTGTGCAGTGCAGTAAAATGGTGTGTGTGTCTGTCAGTCAGTCTTATGAGGCAGCACTACATTGATTCGTTGATTGGCTTGTGGCTAACCACAGACCCAGTAGGCACGAACAAAAACCATTAAGTCCAATGTCTGTGTTGGAGTGTGCGAGGAAGGAAAATATCTAAAACTAATATGACATGGCTTTGAGTTTGGAGAATTTAAGCCCTTGTTAGACGTATTAAAGGCCCTTGGTCCCAGAACAAGAACTGTTAACGGCTTATTATATGAGTGTGTGTTTGTTTTATAAATGCACTTTTAATCCGCAGACACTCACTGTTAGAAAAATGCATGACCTGTTTAAAGCAATTAAATACTATTTATGTTTCACAATATATGGATTTAAACAACACAACAGCAGCTAATGTTCTGAAAGGCATCATAGCAATACATTTGGCCAGAAAATATTTACAGTTTGGACCTCCCAGCATACCAAAATCACACAACATCTAATTTTGCCTTTAAAAAAAAAATGCTTTTGAAAGAAATCTCATGCTGACAGAAGCTTAATTTATTTACTTGAAATTACAGTAAAACAGCAATATTGTGAAATAGTATTTCAATTTAAAATAACTAAAAGATTTAAAAATAAAATGTAATGACAGAGCTGAATTTTCAGCAACATATTTGTGATCCTTCAGAAATATGCTGATTTGATGCTCAAGAAGCATTTCTTATTATTATATAAGTTGAAAACAGTTGCACTCCTGAACATGTTTGTCCAAATCTTATAACTTTTCAGGATACTTTGATGAAGGTAATAAAAACAACAGCATTTAACATGCAAACATATTTTGATCAATTTAATGTGTACTACATTTTCGCCCCCCAGGTTTTCATTGACTTTAATACAGAAAAATTCGCTTGCTGCAGCCAAAACACTCTAACAGCAGGGCTTATGCTAACAAGCCAGACAATAGCCCCTTGGCCCATTCAATGAAACATTGATAAACCATTTCAAATCATTTTTAGTGTAGCCTAATTAAACTTTATATCATGTTAGAGAGCTGCTCTGAGATGAACTAAGAAGGCTATACACAAGTCAGTGAAACTGTGCCTATAACACTCATTTTAAAATAAATTAAAAGGGATCAGCGAGATGCAGCATTTTTCAGGATTGAGTGTAAGATAGCTGTTCTGAGAAGAATATATCTAAATTCCAGCCCTCTAGCTTTATAGGAAGAAAGTCATGTTTATAGCACTGGCTTAAAGACACATTTAAAGGTGGAAAATAATAGAATTAATATAAATACTTGGGTCTCTGGAGGTTAATTGAGTCTGTGGAATTTGAACACAGCATGAGGTGGCTAGAAAACAAGAGATAGGAGGAAGGTTGGGGAAAAAGCAAAGCAGAGCAGATCGCATGACATGAAAGAGAGATCAGGAATAACTCAGTCATGTGATGAAGAAGCGATTTTATCTCTGTTTTTCTGTTGTATATCAGAGTTTGACAGTTAGTCACTGTGTGTTTCAGATGTTTCACTGAGTTGGAACCGAGTTACACCTTCCACAAATAAATTACTTACAATTTTGCAGTCATGTCTCATTATTTTTTTCCATGGAACAAAAAATGGCATGTCTCCACTGTTAGGGGCACATGATTAGAGGAGAAATTGATAGAGACTAAGATATTAGCACACTTAGTTCTCTTAGTTCTTTCTGTATTCTGGGAAGTTTAACTTGTCTGTAAACTGTAGAAACTCTGTTCAGATATGGAGGAAGATAAGGCCTTCCCTGAGGACCAGTACTCTGGGGTGAGCTCAGACATTGAGAATTCCTCAGTTTGTGTTTATGCAGGCTGATCTTACTGGCCTGTCAAATGTGTGTGCTGCACCCAGATAAGAACAGACAGAATGTGAAAAATGTAAGTGCTATAAACTAATAATTTTGCATGTCAGATTTACTTTAAAGTGTATATGGTCAAAATAAATTATATCTTGATAGCGATTCATCATATATTTTCGAATTTATATATCTACTCTGAAATAGCTTGGGTGATTTTATCCAGAGGATCCCTCATTTTAAACACACAGCAACTGAGATGCAAAATGTAAGATGCAGTAATATTTAGCAAAACAAGCAAACAAGAACAGCTTTCCACGTTGTTTTTAACTAAATTAACAGAGGCAAGAATTATATTTTTCATGCATATTTTTAAGGCTGGAATACACTGCAGGACGTTTGCCCCATTTCCCCCACTTTATAGTCTGAATAGGTTGATGTGGTTATAATTTATTAAAAACTGTCATATTTTGTTCTACAACATAAATAACACTGTCAAATGCAAACGTTGAAGTCACTGTGTTTTTCTAAAATGCGAATTACTAAGTTAGTACCCAAGTTCAGGATTTATCTACCACAAGGATGTGAATTTGTGTGCTTGATGAATCAGGCAACTGTCCTCATGTAGAAATCAGCATATGCAGCTTCAAAATTCATGTTTAAATTATGACAGTTTATGTTGAACAAAAGTCTATTAACGTAATGTTAACCACAATCCATTCTACTGCTATTCTAATATATTACCATGGCACGCTTAGGTGTGTGTGTGTGCAACACTGAGAAAACAGATGCTTCCAATAAAGCTGCCAACTTCAATTATTTTCAGCCTTGTTTTCGCAAATGAGTGTTTATCAAATTCATTTGATTTCTTTTGCCATCTGATGTTATATATTTAACTTGAATTTTCCATGTTTGATCTATAAATGCGCGCACACACAAAAGCACACACAGACCCCCTGAGGGAATATCTTGCTAATAGGCTGAGTACAGGGGGCATGGACTTGAATGTTAAATCATGAATAATTAAGGAGGACACATGAATAATGAAAAGAGTTTAAAAGTAATTAGGATAATCTGAGAGAAACTCAGTTGAGCATTCCAGAAACTGTGGACACTGGACAGGTCAGTGTGTATGTGTGAGAGAGAGATAGAGAGAGAATGTGAGGAAGAATGAGGATAGAGAATAGAGATAGAGAGCCGAAGATTAGTGTTGGTGAGATTAATGTATGTTGATTATTAGACTAAATACAGTTATTTTGTTCAGCATGTAATGATGTGTAGCCTTGTAAACACGCTCTGCTTTGCTTCCAACTTAAGAACTTCTGCTTTGCTTCTCCTAATAACTCACAGCTTGATGTCCTATTATTTATATGTTCTCATACACACACAGGCTTTGAAATACTGGGAACTTGAAAGAAAATGAACTAAACAACAAGCAGAAGTCTCTGCATGTACTGTATGTGTGTGCATGCATTTGATGCCATTTTATACCATAATTGCAGCAAAAAATTTTACATTTCTGATAAATCAGACACAACCACGTTTAAAAAAATGATGAATTTAATCCATTGGATTTGGATTATAATCCAAATCTTTTTATCTTTAACTTTACTCCAAGACCGCAAATGTACATCTGGTTCTGAGAACAGATTCATTCAGTCATAAACTGGAATGCAGGTGGAGAGGCATAGCTGCTGAATTTGGATGATATATTAAGCTGATGTTTTGTTGTGTTTGAGATTTTTTTGTCTGCTTTTTACTTCAGTTAATGGCATTGTAGACACATTGGTACTAAACACACTCTAATTTTCAGTGTAATCAATTGATGATGTTCTGTCATTTTGGCTTTTTTTTAATTGGCTTTCTTTCCATTCATGTATAGGACCAAAAGCATCTGTAAGTATTCTCATTCATCACACTGACAGTTGCTTGGCAATATGAAGGTCTGTGGTTAACATTACTTGTACAGACTTTCATATTTTCATTCTATATCATAGAATGAACAGTCATGCTTCAAATACTATTTAAAACAATCTATTATTATTTGATAATTTTGAGTTATAGAAAATTGGTAAAACTAGTGCTTGTTTGATTCTCTGAGTCTGTGAAATCCCACCCTGGTAGTTAGTTCTCATGTAGCGATATAGCCTAAGTTAGCAATTTACTGTACATTATTTAAGCTCACAATGGTTTCAAAAGCTTCATTTGAGACTATGTTGTAAAACAAAACTGCAAAATCGATTCAAGTAGTATTAAACAGATATCTTATTTTAGTCATAAGTCAAAAACTACTATACTAAAAACCTATTAAATTCCTGGAGTAACTTATGTCCTATAAATTCTAATTCTCTTCCAGGTTTTACAAACTGCTCCATTGTATCTGCATTATATCTCCAGCTTTTTTTTCAAACAGAAAAGAGAGAAACAGAAGTATTCCCTTGTCATCTCTTCGTCTCCTAGACATTATTATATTTGTGTGTGTTTGAGTGTACTGTATGTACAACTGAAATAAAGATGGATGTAGGAGGACTTTGTGATATATTGCTGAAATACACTGACCAGTACAGCTGTGCAAATCTGCATACTCAAGCACATGCATGTTTACATGCACAGTAACATATACTTACTTTATAATATGCTGAGTTATTTACCTCTTATGGCTACACTCATGTGACTCGTAACTTTAAGTTGCTTTTCTAAGTTTTGTTGTATATATAAAAACACAAGCTAACAATAGCATAGTGGATCCAACCCAAACCCAGAGGATGTGTGTGCGAGTTTGTGTGTTTATAGGCTATTCATTCCCGATAAATGTCTCGGCGGGCTCATTTTTTTGTTGAAAATAAAACACTGTTTCCATTTCTCCCTCCAAGATCACCTCATTCTTCCTTCCTCTTTTTCTCCCTTTCACACATTCTCTCTCTTTTGCTCTCTTTCTCAAATCATTGAGATGGGCAACCATATGGCAAATGTAATGGTTTTCATTTATTAGGGAACAGGGACTTGCAATTTTGTTCCCAGACACACAAAAACATACTCACACTCGCATTCCCCTCAACCCTTTTGTCAAAAATATAAAAAATAATGTATGTAAAATAATGGAGCTTTAAACAACATTAATTCTGGCAAGTGCAATTTATGCACCACTAATGTATTGGTGTTGGTTTCCTGACCACTCCCCCATCTATCACTGATTAGACAAGAAGCCCAGGTTTGAATTCACATCACATTCAGACGATCGAACACTTCCCTAAAGTTTATATCCCTTTAGTTATTTTTTGGGAACCAAATATAACATTGTCTAGAAATGTTTATTTATTTATTTCAATAAAATGCTCAGAATATCATAGGGAAGTTTTCCAAGACAACCCTTGAAATGTTTGTTTTTGATTCTGAGAATATAAGCACTGGCCATGCCCCAAATGGCCCATTTTATGTGTTTTTGTGGACTTGCAAAGGTTGTTGTGTGTGCATATACGTGGTCCTTAAAATCGTAAGGTGTCATGTTTGGCCTTTTTCAGAAGGGCGCTCACTAGCTGCTGCCCTGTTTTTCAGTGCACACTGATGCCAACAAGTTACCACTACTCAACAACCTATGCAGCTTTACATCACAAAAATGGGTTAGAAGAGGTCCACAAGGATTTTGGTAGGTGTTTGGAATTAGGGGTGTCAGGCTGGTGTTGATTCGTAAACAAATCAATGCTGATGGCAATCAATCACTTTTATTTATATAGCGCTTTTAACATTACAGATCGTAGCAAAGCACTGAACATTATAAAATAGGAGAATAGAGTGATGGTAATGTATAATGATGAGATTAAACTACTTATTTATCAAATGCAGAGATGGTCTCTATAATCAAAGCACTGATAATCACTAGAAATTAGGTGCCCTCACCTAAGCAAGCCAGAGGCAACAGCAGCAAGGAACCAAAACACCATCCATGAGAGAAAAAAAACCTTGGGAGAAACCAGGCTTAGTTGGGGCCAGCTCTCCTCTTTCCGGACACCCAGCACCTAATTTCTAGTTCAATATTAAGCACATGTCAGAATGTGCAAAGGATTTAGTGTGTGTTTGTGTGCATTTGGTTTCAGTGAACTTGGTACGAATTAGCCACCTCGTAAAATATGTATGAATTGCCGTGAGATCAGCCAAACAATCCTTTAACGGATTTGATTAATATATATGTATTAGTGTGTTAGATGTAAGACAGAGTAAAGAGATTTGTCTTTAATCTAGATTTAAACTCACAGAGTGTGCCTGCCTCTCGAACAGTATTAGGTAAGTTGTTCCAGAGTTCTGTGCTAAATAGGAAAAAGATCTGCCACCCGCAGGAGATTTGAATATTCTAGGTATTATCAAATGGCCAGAGTTTTGAGAAACCAGGCAGACGTGGAGGACTATAATGTGATAAGAGCTCGCTCAAGTACTGAGGAGCTAAGCCATTCAGGGCTTTATAATTAATTAACAACATTTTAAAATCTATACAATGTTTGACAGGGAGCCAGTGCAGTGTTGACAGAACCGGGCTAATGTGCTCATACTTCCTGGTTCTAGTAAGGACTCTAGCTGCTGTGTTTTGAATCAACTGTAGTTTTAACATGTGCTATGTTTGTTGACATTCCCCATGTGCCTTTAGTTTTCTTCTCAGTGACCCACAATGAACACGTGATTGTTAATTAGTGATTCTGTTCAGGTGTGCCTCATTTATTTACTGTGATTGTCTGTCCTTTATAAGTTGCCTTCTGTCCTTTAGTTATCGTCTGTCATTATCAATGTAAGAGTGTGTGTTTCTCTGACCAACGTGACAGAATGACGGACCAAAACAGATAATCGAGGATCACGCCTGAAGAGATCCTCAAGCGGCTCATTCGGTGGCAACGCATCTGCTCCGCTCCTTCACAGCGCGAGGACGGCCCAGCGCGACGTACACGCTGACCCATCCCCACACCCCGTTCTGAGTCCAGCGGACCACCAGCTACCACGGAGGTGTCGCTAGAGTCCAAGCATGACAGACAGCCAGAGCCTGCCGCAAAGTAGCGACACAGCGCTTCACAGCCCGAGCCTGGAGATCATGACCAAGTGCTTGAGCCAGCTACATCGTCCGTCCCCGAGGGAGTGTTGATTGAGTTCTGGAGTTCTGTAGAAAGCCCCGCCCACCTTACCACTGCTGAGGGTGAGGAAAAATTGGACTCGGACTGGTGCAAAGAACTGAGTAAAGTATTTGAAACTGATTTGATTGACTGGTTTGGAGAGACTCTACCTGGCCTTGTTTCTCCTGTACCTCCGCTGGTTCCATCCAGCTCATGTGACTCTGTGTTCCCTCCCACCCTCCCTCTTCTGCCGCCTCTCATACCAGTCAGACCCATCACTTCTGTGCTTCTCGCTCCTGCCAGCACTATGGCTCACCCTCAGTCACCGCAGGTGGACACCGTTGATCAGCCTCCGGAAATCTTGGATCAAGCCTTGCTCTGTCGTGAGGATCCCTTGTCTCCGCCTCCAGCCATCAAACCCCAGACTCCACCTCGATCCTTCTACCTTGCTGTTCCGCCTGGTCTCTCAGCTCCCTTACCCTCACCGTTGCCAGTCGTCCCACCAGCTCCACTGGGCTCCCTCGTCTCTCTGGCTCTGCCTTGGTCAGCTGTCGACCATCCTCCGCCTCGGGACTCCACTCCTCTGGCTGCGCCTCGTCCCGCCGTCCTGCCAGCTCCGTCAGGCTCCTCCTTCCCTCCGGCTCCACCTTTGTCCTCTGTTGCTCCGGCTCCGCAGCACTCCTCCAGGTCCCTGTCTCTGCCTCGGTGGCCTGAGCCTGCGGCGTTCCATCATCCCTCCGGATCGTCGGTGTCACCTTGGCTCTCTGTCTGTGGAGCTCCATCTTGGGCTCCTTCTCCATCAGTGGCATCTCCGTCAGTCGGGCCCCTGGAGTCGTCAGCCCTTCCTCCTCCATGGCTTCTCCCTCCTTCCACTCCGCCCTGGGTCTGCTTCGTCGCCGGTCTCTGCATCATCCTCTGCCTCCTTCTCCGGACTCCTCCATGGCTCCTGCCACCATCCATTCCACCCTGGACTTGGTTATTTTGTGTTTTGTTGTCCTCCCTCCTTCACTCCACGCCCTCCACCAGAGCCCCCGCCCTCCCTCCACTGTTGTTCCGTACGGCGCAAGTTTGCACCTTATCAAGAGGGGGCGAACTGTAACATGTGCTATGTTTGTTGACATTCCCCATGTGCCTTTTGTTTTCTTCCCAGTGACCCAGTTTCTGTTAATTAGTGATTCTGTTCAGGTGTGCCTCGTTTATTTACTGTGATTGTCTGTCCTTTATAAGTTGCCTTTTGTCCTTTAGTTATCGTCCATCATTGTCAATGTAAGAGTGTGTGTTTCTCTGATCCTTCGTGTTCTCTGTGAGTATTAAAAGATGTTTAATCGCAACGACTCTCTCCGTGCTTTGACTATGCACCAACGTGACAGTAGTCTATTTATCAAACATGCAGAACAACCACCCAATAAAGCATTACAATAGTATAGCCTCAAGGTCATAAATGCATAAATTAACATTTCTGCATTTGAGGTTGAGAGCATAGGCTGCAATTTAGATAGATGTTCAAAAGCACTAATAACGAGATACAACCACGATCAGATGATAGATGCAGGTCATTTGTAACTCTAATTAGAGCAGTCTCAGTACTATGATATGGTCTCAATCCTGACTGGAAATCCTCACATATACCATTTTTTCTCTAAGAAGGAATATAATTGTGAGGATACTACTTTTTCTAGTATCTTTGACAGAAAAGGGAGATTTGAGATAGGTCTGTAATTAGCTAAATCTTTGGGGTCAAGTTGCGTTTTTTTTAATGAGAAGCTTAATAACAGCCAGTTTAAAGGCTTTGGGGACATTTCCTAATGGCAATGATGAATTCATAATAGACAAAAGAGGATCTATGACTTCTGGAAGCAACAACAATTGTTTAGATGGCATAGGGTCTAACATACATGTTGTTGGCATTCAATCAGCATACAAAATGTTTACTTTGTCTTTTGTTTACTTAGTCAGTTGCTAAGACATAAAGCCCATGTCTCAACCAGAAGGCAAGCTCTGAACTGCATTGCCCATCATGCCTCATTCCTGGGACTGATTACACGACACACCTGCCCTTCATTCACACACACGCCTGCACTTCATTACCACACCCACTTACTGATTGCTCACAAGCATAAAAGCCAGACTCAAACCTCCATTTACCACAAAGTCTTTATTTGCCCCAACTGTCATTTCTGAATGTTTCTTTCCCGTGTTTGTTTTGCCTGTTATTACCGTGTATTGCTGACTTTGTTTCTGTGTTGTCTCCATTGCATTCCAGATTTATCTGATCTTGCCTGTACGACTTCCCTAATAAAATGT
>JAUYWG010000031.1:1680669-1695519 GCA_034779775.1 Enteromius afrohamiltoni
GTGTGTGTGTGTGTGTGTGTATGTGTGTGTTTCTTCACATTTAATGAGGGAAAAACTGAAATCTGATCTCTAAAACCTTTGATTGAGCTTTTCGTACATTGGCTGTTTTTAAGAAGAAACAATACGAATGTTTGTCAAAAAGAAAAATAGTCTTACTGCTAAATTGACCAAGAAATTTCCTTATTTCTCAGCCCAGATTGTCAATATGTTTAGTGCAGTTGAGTCATTAGTGCATGAGCAGGGTTTCTATGACAGCATGATGTTAAAGGTGTGTGTGTTCGTGGAGGGAGAATGTTCAGGCAGGTGGCCAGACACTCTCATCACCACGGCAACATCCCAGACAGCAGCCATTGCCACAGCAACAGTGGCTTTGATCTTTAGGAGCCCTGGAAGTGCAACCTTTAACCTAGCAGCAAACACACACACAAGATGGGTTTTCGTGTTTTTTGGGGACTTTCCACAAGCATTATTGTTTTTGTAGTGTACAAACTGTATTTTTCTATTCCCTTAGCCTAACAACAACCCCTAAACCTACACTTTACACAAAACTTTCATGCTATTGTAGATATTTAAAAAAGATAATTCCCTATGATTTATAACCTAATTTCTTCATGGGGACTTGTCAGATGTCTTGCTGGCAATATATATATATATATATATATATATATATATAGAAACAGTTGTGTCCAAATGCAGTATGTTTCCTTACCAGAGTTTGTTTTGTGATTAGATGCTGAACAGGAAAATGTCACTTACTGAGTTATGACGGTTAATACAGGCAAAACTTTTTTATCTCTTTATCAGACACACACACTGTGTTTTCAAAAGTGCTGAAGTTTATATTTCAGAATTTCATCCTGTGAAAGCAGAATATTACAAATCTATTACACATAAACATTAATACAGGAGATGACACTGTTGGGCCTGAGTCATTCTGTGGTTTATGATAATTATCATAATCTCCAATTATGTGATGCAAATGTCAAATTGTGTTACTTTACAAATTACAAACTAAAATGTAAATGTACATGTTTTTACGGCATACAATAATATTTTCCTAGGAACTGTACAAGAATAAGGCTTTATTAAGTCTTTTGCGGCATGTATTTCCTCATTTATTTACTTTTCTTTCAGCCTTTTATTTTGCTCACACACTTTACACATTATTTCGTTCACTATTCTATTCTATATTCATCTTAAGTTTCAATTCAGTATTTGTTGTATAACCTATAATGATGGACGATGGACATAGTCATTCCACAAGAATTCAAATATAACCTTGCAGTAAATGAGCTTTATGAAAATGTGTCTGCAATTGTCCATTCATTCATTAATTACTCACTCGTTTGCTCACTCGCTTAATGTGTTAAGCAGTGCACTGAGGCTATGTTGTTAGAACAGGTTGGGAAACCATTTTATCCTGAGCTAAATAGGTTCCCTCTATTTCTCTTCTTTGTCCTGAACCCAGTGTCTCTCCAACAATAACAGCTTCAATAATAGGAGCGAAGGTTAAGACACTCAGATGAATATTTGAAGCGACTCAAATTTCACCTTCACCAGTAGAACTCACCGCATGGATCCAGGGGGCTAATGTCTGAGTGAATGGGACTTTTCCAGCGGTGAAGAAAGAGCAATTTTGGTTTTGGAGCGGTTGATGAAAACAGCAGATAAAATACTCACGCATGTATGCCAGGTCAATTAGTTATACAACCAAAATGCTTTTCGCTCTCTGTCGCACTTGTGTTTTTCTTTAAATTCAAAGAAGCCTTGCTCACAGGTATAATACTGCTGAATACAAAGAGCCGCTCAAATTTACACAGACATATAGAAGGAAAAGATCTTTTAAGGGAGGATGAATCCTTCTAGTATTATTACAGTAAAACTCTTCCACAGGTCCATGTGGAAAATCTTTTGTAATGTGTTTCCCCAGAGAAACATGATCATTTCTGTGGGGAAACAAAGCTGTGAAGTCCAAGAATGGACTGTGAATCTCGTCTCATTGTTCAGCAGATGTTCGCTGCGAATGACTGGAATAAGATGTTTAAAACTGGTCATGTAGCCTTCAAAGGAAGTTAATAGTGAACAAATGCTATCTTACACACTCTGAAGGTCTGAAAAGGTCAAAATAACGCACCCCTGAAACTCAGTCTGGATGATAACCTCTTCAATCTTTTCAATCAGATGCTTTGTTTAAGAGTCCATGGCTCATCAAGTGCTCTTTGTCATCATCTGAGACATGGTTAGCATCGGACAGGGCTGATAAAAATAAGGAGTCACTCTGTTCTATCTTGAGACAATAAAAGTGCTGAGATAGGTTTAGCAGGTCAGCTCTTAAACATGATGGATGGTGTGCCCATGCATAGCGAGCTTTTCATTTGTCCAATGATGTTTTTTATTCATCCAGACTGCGCCATCTACTCCATCTCGCTAAGATTTTCACATAGCATTTTACGACTAATTGACTGGTGACGCAGCAGCCACATGGGGATTTTACAAGTAAATTAAACTCTGTGTTCTTTAACAGAGACTCAGTGTTGAAGGTCACAAGGCTATAAAGTTTGTGAGATGGTGTTGAGTGTGGATGTGTTATCCGCTAACAGGTAAAAGGTTGAACCCCTTAGCAGCAGACAAGTAGCAGAAGAGCTGGTGTTGTCAAACTATATTATGGTGTAGCTTCATCTGCGTTTAGCATTATTGTGATGTCACAAGAGACTCCGCTGACTCTGTGGAACTTTATGATACAGTTGGAAGGGCACTCTGGAATGGTGGAAAATATAAATTAGGCTGATATTCAGTGGCTCATATTCAAACAGGTTCTGCAGTGGAAGCAAAACAGGAACATTAATAGTTTGGTAATAGTGTGCACTCCTAAATGGCTGTAATGAGATCATTGCCCATAATGACAGTTTGAATTAGCAGAGCTGTCTGTGAATAAGCTATGCACACTGCTGTCTTTTCCCTCCTGATGTGTCAAATGTTGACTCAGTCACTGCGGGCTCCATATATCAGCTGCTGTGTGTGTGTGTCTGGATGTGAGTGTGTTCATAGCAGCAAATTTGTGGAGGTGTCAGCAATAGATTTTTTTAAAAGAAAAAACACGAAACCTCATCTACACTGTAAAAGTGATTCTATCGGTAAAAAACTATGAAAATGCTACAGTAAAAACCTGTTAAATGGTTAATGGTAAATTCATTTTACATTTTGTTTGAACTTGAAGTCTTTTCTTTGAAATAACCATGTTTCTTTTTATTTTTTTGTATCAGTTATGTTTATTAGGGTATTTCATTCACAGCTGCCGTTTTTTTACTGTAAATTTTACAGATTTTTTTTTACAGTGTACATTTAATTTATTTAATTTCTGTATATTTTGTCATCCAGATATACTATTGTTACAGTGCATACAGTGTTGCAGCTGAGATCAGAAATACCTTGAATGTTTCGGTAAGACAATATGACATCACTGAGATTGAGAGACCATATTACTCACAGGCAAAACAACCAGTCACATCCTGCTTTGTGCCATACCATGTTTAGGGACATGGAAATGACACCACAATAAACGGCAGGTGTGTAAAACTCTTGGATTTATATTCATTCCCTTGAGGAGCATCTTGGTTTCCAGACACAATGCTAAAGAACGCAACACACAGAAATCTCCCAGAAATCCTGTATAATTCAATCAGCATGATGATGACTTTAAGACTCAAAAAACAAACATTCAGCCAACAGTCCATGTCATCTGAGGCTGTGACTGACTATATGAGCACTTCACATGCACATTTAGGCTTAAGAATGACCTTATACTTTAGATTGGATCTGAGCAAGGGGGCTTAATTAGGGACTCTCAAGGGACCTCATGAAGCTGGAAGAAGGTGTCATTTGTGAGGTGGGTGAAATGTAAACAGGGCCTCATGATGGCCATGATCACAACCTTTAGTACTATATTTGCAAACATAGATTTACCTACACTTTGTACACAAAGTACCAAAACATACCATGGTATCATCACAGTTTTGTTTTGTTTTTATTAAGTGAGGGTTATTAATTTTTTTTTGCTTTTTTTCTAGAAAAATGGAAAAAGAAGGAGGATAAAATGACAGTTACTTATTAGTTACTTATTCTCATAATTTTGTTACTGTTAATGTCTTACCGTTATGGCCTCATGTCTGTGATTACCTCTGATTTCTTTTACAGTGTACGTAAAAATAAATAAAAATGCAACATTTTAGATTATTTTGCATTTATTTGATAAACCATATCGAAGCGTGTTGCTTTGTACACTCTGTGCCCATTTTGTATGTGCATGTGTTTTGTCACCAGTATATTTGTGATCCACAAGCCCCAGGCCGACATGTCTTTGGAAAACTCTCTTAGATGCAATATTATTGTTTTTGACTTGTCTTTTACTGAATGCGTGCTTGTTTGTGCAACTCTGGCACATGTGTCATATACTATCATTGTATCGCTTTGGGCTTTTGTTAAGAATTTGTCATTTTACAATATACACCATACAATACGTGCAAAAATACATAAAGTCTTAATTATTACCAAATATTACCAGTTATTGTATTGTTATTGTCAATTCACAGTCTGGGATTAATTTAGCTCATAATTCCTTTTTTTCAAGGAATCTCATTGTAGCTAAAAGCAAGTACAAATCTGTTTCCTTCTTCACGGTCAGTGGATGTTTCCTTCCAAATGCAAAATACATATTTTAAAGAAATCAGTTCTTTGGCTTGCAATTACAGTGTCTTTTCCCAGCAGCATTGGTGAGTGATTGATATTACTGGATATGAGATGTCTTTGGTGCCCTTACTAAAAAAAAAAGTTAAATAAATTAAACAATCTTTCTCTCAAGAGGGATGCAAGACCAGGTCTGTTCCCAGATGAAACTTTAGTCATCTGGAAAAAGAGACCTATCAAACCCAAATGATAAAATTATTTTATAGCACTTCAATTAACATGCTGTTTAATTTAAGAGTTGGTGCAAGTGGTAAAATTCACTGCAACTCTCTCTCTCTCTCTCTCTTTCTCCCTGTCTCTCTTTCTGTCATTGGACTGCTAACTTTGTGGTCTGCCACATTGTCTGGACTCATTTGTGTTTGAGGTTTAGAAGCTGTGATGTGGTTTGTGTGACTGCATGTGTGTATGATGTGGTTATAGAGCATACTCTTTAAAGCAAACTGCATCAAACCAATGATAAACAGAATCTGTGCCGCCTTTATGGCTCATATCACTCTGAGAGGCCGAATCAGCGAGCCTGACTTTTGGCTTTTGTTAGCGTACATGTATATGAATATGTGTATGCGAGCCTCAGTCTGTCTGTAAGTATTTGAAGTTGAAAGCAGTTCACTGCTGGCATTTCAAAGTTGGAATACCAAATATGATGTATGTGTGTGTGTATGTTAAGTTTTGTCGTGGTTTCACAGTCATCAATATATATTCATACATCATAGAACACATGGCCTGTGATCGCAATGGGTGTTCCCTGACAGAATGTGTAACGGTATGTGAGCTTGCATGTGCAGATTGACTAAGTGCTTCTGATGACTAAGGGAGTTTTGTTGTGAGTGTGTGTATGTGTGTGTGTCTATGAAAGAAACATGAAAACAAACGGCGAACGACGTTATCGGATTTCAGGAAAAAGCACCTGATTCCTATTCTCCACACATTCCTGCCTTTTGGTTGAGTCTCTGGCAAATCCCTCTCTTCTCCTTCTTTGCTACCCCTCCCTCTCTCTTGCTCTCTTACTCTGTCTCTCTCACTCACTTTCTGGAGTGGCAGTAATTGATTCAGCTTTGTGATGAAGGGTTGGGAGAGGAAGAGAGAGAGACCCTCTACTTCTCCTTTGATTTTTAATTCCCCTTTTCTCTTCTCCTCTTTGATTATCGCTTTTATTCTTTGCGCGTTGCTGTCTGTGACCGTTTAAATTGATATTCAAAGCAGATTAAAGGTTTCTTTGCACATGTGTCTGTGTTTGTTTCTATGTTTAGTTTACATGCAAGAAGGTATTTGTGTTTTTCATGTCATACTCTTCCAGTAGTATTAGTATTAATACATTTCAATCAATGATTAATAAAACTAAATAATAGCACATAGAAACAAAAAGGAGAGAGCAAACAACTGTGCATATAAAGCATAGTTAAGGAAGATGCTGTAGAGTACAAACACACCCAGATCTGAAATATATAAAAATATAGTTTCCTAAAAAAAGTATTTGGACAGCTATTGCACACTTAATATGACTTTTATAGATAAGAGTGACACCTCTTTTCTCAGAATTAACCATATTTAATAATTAATAATTTTGACCAACTGTGGCTTCTCTTCATAGTAATGTTAATAACCATATACACTTTAGATTTTAGATATAGTTCCTGAATATATGTTATTAATACAAACAAAATACTACAAAGTATTAGTTAAATATTACACTAATATTCTTTGTAGATGTATGAAGTTATTTCCCTGTAAGTTCACATTGCTTTTAAAACTTTAAGTCCTTATAGGACCCACATTTTAATATTTAATATTTAACATTTTCAAAATTAAAATGGTATGAATGTATACACTATATTTGTAATATAAATTACAAAACAATTTATGTGCATATTGTGTATCAATAACATCTAGGTTACGAACGTAACCCATGTTCCCTGAAGGAGGGAATGGAGACAACAAAACAATGGAGAAACAAAAGGCCAATGCATATTGGCGTGCACAGATTGCATTCAGGTGCACCTCATCACTACGTGAGTATAGGAGGGCGCGAATGCAGTGCACCTGCAGGTTTTCGCTGAGCAGCTGAGCCGGTGTCAGCGCGACCCCAGAGTCGTGGCATGACATGGGTTACATACGTAACCTAGACGTTGTCCTTTCAGTCTAATCGTTTCAACATTATATATGCAAACACCCATGGAACAGGCCACAACTCTGCATTATGCGGAGACCCCCCCAGCCGACAGGCAAGCTTTCTTTTCAAGTTTGTCAGCAGAGGAGTATGCACGTAACCTTCCCAACACCCTGGGGGGTAGGGGCCCCCACAGGGCTGCCAGTTGTTACTGAAGCAGTTGGTTGGGGGTGTGGAGCACGTTTTCAACTTACCATTACTACATGGGAAACTTTTGAACAATCTAATTTATCGATAAGATATGGATATAATTGAAGGGAAACACAGCCTTCTGGCTGACTGTGGAATATTGAGATTTGTAGCCACAACCTACTGGGCAAAGCATTCCATATCCGCTGTTCTCCATAGCACACCAGAGCTGCTGAGAGTGTCTGAAGCTCTGAGTGTGACCACGTAGAGGCGCAATGTGCGTACGGGACACAACAACTTTAAGGCCGAGTCTGTCTCCTCCTGGGGCAGAGGTTGCAGGTTCACACCTGATCGCGGAAGGGCGTGGTAGCAACCTTGGGCACGTAGCCGGGCCGGGGTCTCAGGTCTTTATGACATGAGAATCAGCCGGGCCAAACTCTAGGCACTCTTCGTCGACAGAGAAGGCATGTAGGTCCCGTACCCTCTTCATGGAGGCCAATGCAGTCAAGAGCGCTGCTTTCAGCGTAAGATATTTCAAATCCACTGATGCAAGTGGCTCAATTGGGAACACCAGCAGGCCACAAAGGGCGGCGGCAAGGTCCCAAGAGGGTACGAGGTGCGGTTAACCTGACGCGCACCTCTAAGGAGCCTCACTATCAGTTGGTGCTTCCTGAGGGATGTACCCTCCACTGCATAGTGATATGCTGCGATAGCGGCAACATACACTTTGAGAGTCGAAGGGGACAGCCTGTGCTCCAATTCCTCCTCCAGGAAAGAAAGCACAACTGCAACCGTGCATCTATGTGGGTCCTCTCACTTTATTTTTTCGCAAGAGGAGCACCAGCTGTGTGCCAGTGCATCCCTGCCAAAGGGTGCCTCGTCGAGGGAGTAATACAACTCGGGGGAGGTTGTGACATGCACCGAAGCATAGACGACTTTGATGGTTGATGTATGCTACGGCTGCAGTGTTGTCCATCCGGACCAACACTTGCTTGTGGCGCTGCATCAGTCGAAAGCGATGCAGGGCCAGAAACACAGCTAACAACCCGAGGCAGTTGATGCCACAGCAGTCAGGCAACCCGAGGATGCTTGCCTGTTGCATACAGCACCCCAGCCTGTGGAGGAGGCATCCTTGTTGACCACGACATGCCAGGACCACCAAGGCAGGGTCTGACCACAGATGAAAAGGCGGCGACACTCCGTGAAATGCCAATCCAGAGAGTGCCATGGTGCCATGTTCATCTTGGGAATCGATCGGCTTGAATCGATCGGTCTCATATGAAGCAATCCCAGTGGCGTTACTGCGGCTGCCATATTTGAGAGGGACCGCTGTCTTGTGCCTGAAGATGTTCAAGCACCTCAACACTGCCTGCACAAGCTCATTAAAATCGGGGTAAAATCGAGACATGAAAGTACACGTCCTTCAGGTTAATTGCTGCAAACCAATCCTGGGCCGACTGTCTGTCAGAGCATATTTCTCTTTTGAGCCTTTTTATTTAAAAATTGTATTTATTTTTTAAATGTATTCAAACTGGTAAAAACAATCCATTGGAAAAGTGGAAGTTACTGCTCTTTGCCTTGGGATGATGTCTTTTTGCATACAATTCAAAGGCAGAGGACAGTAACTTAAAAATAAGGGTCAAAAAGTCAAGTTAGAGCTCAAGATTTTTTATGTAGATAAATTGCATTATTAAAACATCTAATTGCCAGATTTCCAGTGTCCTAGCTATAATTAATTTGGCTGGACAACAAAAAATCTTTAAAGTAATTTTTCTGTTCCACACTCTAGTGAGTTAAGGTCTTTTGCCTTTGTAGGGGAGAATTGGTCTCACTGGCAAGTTCCCATATGAGTTCCCACAGTGATTTGACTGAAAGGATAACACTACAAAAGGGTGTCATTTGTTAACATTAGTTAATGTATTTACTAACATGAACAAAAAAATTAAGAAGACATTTATTACACTATTTATTAATCTTTGTTCATGTTAGTTCATGACAATACAGTCATTCACTGTTCATGTTAGCTCATGTTGCATTAGCTAAATTAACAAACCCAACTTGTGATTATAATAACGCATTAGTAAATGTTGAAAATAAATGTTTTAGTATTGTTCATTATAAGTTCATGTTGTCAAGTGCTACCAGTATACTATATTAAAGGAAAGCAGCACACAACGTTTTGTAAAGCATGATTAATTTTGCCCTCTAACCTTTGCAGCACTCAGGAAATGCCTGTTCATGTGGGAGGTCTTGTGTTAATCTGTGTTAATCTGTGTTAACACATGGGCTTTATGTATATTTATTGTACAGTAAAGTACAGCTTTGGCCTGTGTGAGTCATCCTCTTAAAATTGATATTAACATTCCTGTTTTGAAAGCTCTCTGAAGTCCACACAGGAGTCAAGTACTCTTGGGAAGTTTGTATTTATGAGTTTGGACATTGTAATCATGGCTTCAGGTGTATTTGACAATTTTGCTTGTGCAAAAGTACCGTTTTCTACTGTAAATTAAGACATTAATTAGAAACTAATAAAAAAGTTACAAGAAAGAAAGTTTAAAGAAGATTCTTACTAGTAACTACTGTATGAGACCGCAACGGTGTTTGGTTCATTTATCTCATAAATGCGACCTTTCCAACATGACTTGAATAGTAATAGCCTTATTTTATCACCCTTTGTTACTGCTAATATTTTCATCTTCCCAGCTTAATATGCAGTTGATCTATTAATAATGTTTTTGTGTTATGTCGTGATTGTCTGACACCTGTGAGATGTAATAACTGTTTGTTTTCTGAAACAGTCTCTCCAGGCTTTGGTGACATTTCCAATTTGGTGTGGGCATGTGTGTGTGCGAGACTGTGCACTAATGTGTGTGTGTTGTATTCATTGTGAAAACACTGATGGTTTGGGATATTTCTGTCAAGTAGATTCACCAGGCCACACGTCTGTTTGTTAATGTGTGAAAACCAGTGAGACATCCACATTTACAAACCAAACACACACACAAAGTGAGCGCTGATTATTGCTGTCATTAACAGCTGGTTGGAATCCTTACAATCAAAACAAACAACCTAGGGGTGGGAACAGTTGCCAACGGTTACCATGTAGCACAAACACATTTCTTACACAGTATTATTTTATTTTTTCCCTCTGGCATGCCCTTATTTCTTGCTTTTTTTAACTTTTCTTAGTAAATACCAGCCACAGAAGTGGTTTAAAGGGGTTTGAATGGGTACTGTAGCAGAGCAGAAGTGATGCATACGGACGGGATGTGTCTTGAGGTGAACAGAAATGTGTGGATCACCTTTAGGCTCTGTCTTTAAAGCAATGGACTGTGTGACCGGCAGAACACTGGGATGAGGAATTGGAGCTTTATGTCATTATGTGTTGAGGTTTATGTGTTTGCATGGTACAGAAGTCAAGTCAGGTCAAGATTCATTGCCATTCTTTTCCTCACAGACTGTACAAAAACTGAAAAAGATATAGTTTCTATTGAACCAAAGCAAGATCGCAATGAGAGTAGTGTCAATGATTGTCCATTTCCAAACCCTAGTAAACACAAGCACCAATTTTATTGGGATTTTGGAGGTATGGGAACTCTAGGTCAAAGCCAAAAAAGAGGTGACCAGAGGTACTTTGGCCTTTGACTTATAAACTTAATAAATTACATTTTTAATACAATTGCTATTGTACAGGCCTGTAAATAGATAAGTAGATTTTTATCAAACATCGGCTTGAATCGTATCATATGTGTGTTCAAATGATAAGTGTATATCTAAAATGTTAATGTATTGATATTTAAAATGTATTGATTTCATTAAATTAATGTTGATTTTATTGTAATTGTCACGAATGAACCCGGCACGATCACTCTTCAGCAGAGACACGACTTGGAAAGGCATCACAAGACAACAACATGTAACTTCAACATCAGACAAAGATACAAGATATGAGGAGTGAATTTATACAGAGACTAATCAAAGACTTAATGCAGGACACCTGGACAAAACGCCTGGCAGAGGATAAAACACTAACGATGAAGGCGGGGTTACAAATGGGAGACACAAGGATGCAGAGTGTAAACAAACACATGTGGAACAGGACAAGCAGAATGACAGGTAAATATAACATAAGGCAACGCCTACGGTGTGACAGTAATAATTTAAAACAAATATATATATATATATATATATATTCACACTTTCAAATAAATTCCTTTAAATATGTAATATATATGTATTTAAAGCCTTCCTGTTGTCTTGTTCATCGTGAGTTGTTAAAGTCTCGTTCATGTCTGTTTGTGGAGCTCTGCGTAGCTCATCGCATTTTCCTTTGTTTCTCCGTTTAATAAATGTTTAATTTCGCTATTCCTGCCTCCAAGTCCTGCCTGTCCAAAAGGAAGCGAGAGCGCGAGCTCAACCTCAGCCCAAAACGTGACAAAATGTACATTTTCAAAATAATAATAATAATAATAATAATACACAAAATCCATTACCATTAATGAATGTCTAACTAATATACACACTGTTTATTTATTTAGGTTTCATGCACAAATCAGTAAATCTGAAACTCACATTAATGTTAAAAAACAATGGTGTTTTAACTATTTATTACTTAAAGTGCCCCTGTTATGCCATTTTAAAGGTTGGTAATGTGTTCTCTTAAAACAGGTTTACATGTATGCAAGGTCAAAAAACACTTTATTTTTCTCCAAAAATAGATTTAATTTTACCCCATTTCTAAATGTTTGTAAACTACTCATGTGAAGCAGTTAGAAGAATCAGTCTGTCTAAACCCCTCCTTTCCGTGAGCCCTCACTGCTGTGATTGGTCAGATGGTGCAGTCCTTTATGATTGGTCTACCGCTACAGTGGTGATAGATAGATAAGTTCTTCTGTAAGTTCTGATTGGATCCAGAGAAAAATTGGCAACAAAAAAAACATACTTATAGGTTTATTTATTCGTTTGACATCAACTGTCATAAAACTCAAATTTATTTTCAGTGAAAGCTGACATCATCCATTACGTTAGCCGTTAGAACAGGCTTCTCTGATCTAGTGCTACAGGTCTGACCAGGTCTTAGAGCGCTTAGAGCTACCATTGCCATATAAAATATGGAATGAATCAGGGCATAAATAATGTATGCTAAGGTCATAAAGAGAACATGAACGTGTGGTAGTGTAACATGGATTTATGGCCTAACTGTGTGTTCAATTGAAGGTCAAAGATCATCATTCGTTGCATGTCCACTGGTTAGAGGTGGGAATAGCATCTTTTCATAGCAACCTAATAATCTTATCATTTGTTAAATCTACTTTCTTCCCATGAAACGGGTGTTTATTTTTCATTTAATTTGTTTATTTGAATCATGTTGTAATTGATGTGTTCTTGGCATGAACAAGGAAGTAGAACTCAAATCTACAGCCTTACTTAAGCAAATACTTCCTCCAATACAGTACAACAGGACATTGCTATTGCAGATATATTGCTGTGTTTATTTCTCCAAGGCTCACGGACAGAGAAAAATGCTCACACATCTGGTCCAAAGGAAAGCAGCCAGGTTGCGTGTTTGTGTATGTTTGACATTGGTTACTCTTCCATCGGCACTGTTTTGTCTTAGCTTTGATTGTCTTTCTCTATGTGCCAATTCTGACATGTCTTTTTCTCTTTTCACAGTGCTTTCTTTGGTTTTCTGGGTGTCACCTTGCTCTAGGGCTGTAGGGGGGTAGCGGTGGAGTGCTAGCGCAGATCAAAGCCTCCTGGCTGGGTCAGTGCTCTCCCTGTCCCCTCTCCGAGCTCTGGAGGTGCTGCTACTCACAGCTGGTGCTGACTTCAGGCTACCGATGTCTGCCGCAATCGGCACTGTCAACTGCAATCAGGGACAGAGTGATGAACGTAGTAAACACAGACACACACAGACTTTTTATATTACCCCTCTTATAGACGTCATGGTTTTCATACTAAAATAATGCTATTTTCTATCCCTACCTCTAAACCTAACCCTCAAAGAAAGCTGTTGAAATTATTAGGTCTGACATGATTTGAGTCTTGCAAATGTGAGGTTGACTCCAGAAGTAGGTTTTTAACATGTTTTACTTTATTTATGAGGACATTAAAGAAAAGTCAGATATGTTCATACACTCATATCTTTAACACTTTTAAAACTGATGTGTATTTGCGATCACATAGTTTGTGATCAGGTGACTGTAGCAGATCATTTTGGGTCACTCTGTATGTCTTCGCCGCTCACATTTTGATAACAATCTTTGTCCTTTGGAGAGGTCGGATGGTGAGCTGTGTATCTATTTAACATTCCTGTGGGAAGGGAAAGTGCAGAACAAAGATTCTGGAGGTTTAACCTCAAATATCTGATGAGATGGACAGCAGATTCAAATGAAAACATTCTTATTTTGTTTCTCTTTTTCTCTCTGTGAAAGATGCAAACACTGCTTTGACACCATAGTCTCATTTGCCAGGAGCTACAAATACCTTGAGTGAGTGTGTTACCATACAAAAATACCTCTTGTTTAATGTCAAATACCTCCACATATTTTTTCTACTTCCCTGGAGTGTGTTATAGTGTTTAGATTTTAGTGGGGCTAGTTTTGTTTTAAGAAAACTGAACAAACTGAGGTAGGTTTCTCAGTGATGTGGTTTCTTGGTTTGTATTAAAGCATGATACATGTATTGTGATCTGTTAATAGGTGGTATAAGTAAGTAGGTGTCTACCTCTTCTATCTTGCCTGTTGATTAGGCATCACAATTGTTTTGAGTTTGAAGGAAACAGTTTACTCAAAAATGGAAATATCATAATTTACTCACCCTTTTGTTGTTCCAAACTTTCCTTCTTCAGTGGGAAAAAATGTAGATTAGAAATAATGTACTGCTCAGTATTTCCATACACTTACAATATGAACTAAAGCTTTCAAGCTTTAAAAGCACCATATAAGTCTGTGTTTTGTATTCCAAGTAACCTGAAACCATGCGATAGCTTTGTGTGAGGAACAAACTGGATTTTCTTTTTTGAAAATCTTGACGGCCGTCTAGCTGTTCTTGGCATGTTTATCATGCCTAATTCATGAACAAGTTTTCAGTTGAATCTTTAATGGAATGTTTGATCTGGTTCATAAAACAGTTTTGCAGTTTTAAAACATTCACAAATTGAATTGATCCAGTTCAAGATAAACTCACAGACTCTTTGATCTAAGCAGCAGTTAAAGCATTGGAGAGAATCTCACTTGAGAGAGAAAAAATGATTAAGAGGTTATTTTGCACTCTTTTTTCAGCTAGAAATAGTAATTTTATAATAAAATTGTATTAACATTTTTCTTTTTGTTGTGAAAAAAAAAAACCTGCTACCATATTCCTTAAGAATGTAGAGTCCTTCCAACAAGAAAATGATTTAGCAATAAAGAAGGGTGTTTTGCATATCGCACCAAGCATTACGATCACAGTTGCAGATCAAATTTACATATACCAGGATACAATTTGAAGTCAGTGTGAGTACCGTGTTTTCACCCCGGTTCGCTTCTCTGGTAAAACATAACCTAGAACAGGTAAAATTTGTGTTCCTGTCCACTAAAGTGTCCAACTATGTGAAGGTTCTGCCAGTAGTAGTCTGGGATTTCAAGATATATGATGGCAGCAAATTTGTGGAAACAAAACCGCAAGATTTAACTGAACAGAAGAAGAGAAGGATTCTCTGCAAACATCACAGACACCAACTTTGGAAGACTTGGTAGGGGTTGGTAAAGTCAATGCCCATACAAAAATGCAGAGGAATGTAAATGGCTTAGGTTTCCCTGCCCTCATAA
>JAUYWG010000031.1:1705299-1715299 GCA_034779775.1 Enteromius afrohamiltoni
CAAATGAGACACATGGGCAAGGAGACACAATGAAAACAAAACACAAAGACACATGGAACGGCGGACGGCGTGACAACTACCATTCAAAAATACTTATTGATAAAATTACAAATTAATTTATCCATGTTATGGCAAAGCTGAATTTTCGGCATCAATACTCCAGTCTTCAGTGTCATGTAATCAAATAGTTTAGGGATATTAATTTATTAATGATTCAAAATTAATTTTAATAATAATATTAATATAATATTAATTTATTCAAAAATAAATAAATCAGTTTTGTTTAGATTTCCTTAAATACTGTAAATAATGCAATTCTCTTTGGTTACACTTTATTTTATGTCAACTTTAGACATTCTAACAACTATAAGTAACTTTGTAATTACATATGTTAACTACATGGGAACTAATTGTTATACATTTGCAACTAGATGTCTATTAACTAGTTAGGGTAAAGGTTTAGGGTTAGAAGAATTTGTTGACAAATACTTTTCTCAAATCTCTAAAATCATGTTGTCATGTTGTTTGTTGTGAACCCATCAAAATAAAGTGCAAAGTTACTTACTGTATGTCTAAAGCTGACTATCGAAATATAGGGTTACCTTCTCTTTTCACTCCTTAACTCCTCCTTGGCTGTTCCCTTTTTTCTTCCTCCTTACTGTATATCTCTTAAATGAGAATTAAGCTACAGGCAAGTTTTAAGTGACACACTTTGTCATAAGTGTGGATACATAGTTGTCATAAACTTGAGTGATCAGGCTCAATTCAGCTGTTGTTCCAGTCAGCAAAGCCCATGATGAAAGCAGTATTGCAATTCTCACTGTTCGTTATGCTCACTGTGTATTTTCAGTGTTACTTTTTAGTAAGTGTGTATTCCAGGCACACTTGTTCCACTCTGTGTGTGTGGAAATGAAAGGGAATGTGTAATTGATTGTAATTGAGGGATAAACCAAAACGAACTCTGGGCTTAAAATCTTAACCACACCCGTGATGTCATCTAAATGACATCAGTATTACCAGACCAATGCAGCTTGCTCACCTCAGTGTGTCTATGTGTGCTTATTGAGCTATATATGGCCAATCTTTGTATGGTTTTAGGTCTTGTTTTGGGGTAAATTTATGCATTTTCCTGGGTAAATTACGAATTGTAGTGTTTTGGGACAACCCTTGTGCAACATTGTGCCTTGTGGCTCTTGTCTAATGTTTTCGTTTGTAGTTCCCATAGTAATGTTAATATTTGATAGTAAAAGTGATGCTCCTGATTGGGTTCTTCCACTGTAACAATAAAAAGACAACATTATGCTGCGCATTTATTGCTCTCTGCTCTCCTGGTTTAATTTGTAACATATCCCACAAATAATTTATTGTACTGCACAATTTTTCATTTTCCTCCCCAAAATGTCTAGGTTTACGAACGTAACCCACGTTCCTTAAAGGAGGGAATGGAGATGTTACAAAAGGGATCTCGCATGAGGGACCAGTTGTCTTCGAATCCTTTGGAAAAAGCCAATGAAGCCCGCAGCTCTACAGATATCTGCTAATGAGTCACCATGCACCAACGCAGAGGTGGAGGCAACACTCCTCGTGGAGTGAGCTCTCAGACCTAGAGGGCATGCCTCACCTTGGTATAAGTAGGACAGGGAGATGGCATCCACCACCCAATGGGACAGCCTTTGTTTGGAGACAGCATTACCTTTCCGCTGACCTCCATAGCAGACAAAGAGCTGCTCAGAGTGTCTGAAGCTCCAACTTTTCCTACAGGAAGGAAAGCACAACTGCAATCGGACATCTCTGTGGGTCCTCTTGGTGTGAGTAGCACCAGGCGACAAACAGACTCCATCTCTAAGCGTAGGCGTGCCTTGATGTGGGGGCCCGAGACTGAGAGATGGTGTTAATCACGGCTGCTGGCAAGCCGGAGAGGTCTGTTGCGTCCCGTCCAGGAACTGGACATGCAAGTTCCAGAGATCGGGCCATGGGTGCCAGATCGTGCCCATCCCCTGAGAGAGAAGGTCTCTCCTCAAGGGGATTTTCTAAGGAGGGACTGCCACAAGGAGCAAGGCAAACCATGTCCGGGAGGGCCAGTAAGGCGCTACCACCAGAACTTGCTCCTCGTCCTCCCTGATCTTGGACAAGGTCTGTGCAAGGAGGCTCACTGGGGGAAATGCGTACTTGAGCCCCGGAGGCCAGCTGTGTGCCAGTGTATCTCCACCGAGGGGCGCGTCAGAGGGGAGAGTAAAACAGGCGACAGTGGGAGGACTCGGGGGAGGCAAAGAGATCTATCCCTGCCCCACCGAAGTGGCTCCAGATCCGATTCTGAAAAGGCGGCGACACTCCGGGAAAATGCCAATCCTAAGTGTGCCACGGTGCCATGCACATCTCGGGACCCGATCGTGTAACCAACACTGAAGCGGTCCCATATGAAGCGGCTGCTGCGGCTGCAGCTGCCATATGCCCCAGGAGCCTCTGAATTTCTTTGAGCTCAGACAGGTCAGCATGGCCTGCGCGCACTCCACCGTGAGGTGAGACGGGCAGTTTTTACGATCCAGCTCCATGCCGAGAGAAGAGATCCTCTGCACTGGACAGAGTTTGCTCTTCCCTCGGTTGACCTGAAGGCCAAGATGGCTGAGGTGTCGCAGCACCAGGCCCCTTCACGGACACAACAACTCCTGCGAGTGAGCCATTGTCAGACAGTCGTCGACGTAGTTGAAGATGTATCCCTCCGCAAGCTTTGGCAAAGACTCAGGGAGACAGGACCAGGACAAAACTTGTTCTGACACGATCGAGCCTCGAACGCAGACCGCCGAAGGGGTCTGAGGCGAGGCAAAACTGAGGTGAAAGTATGCGTCCTTCAGGGCGATGGCTGCTGACCAGCCATCTACCTGGGGGATCGACACGTACCCCCTGGCTGCACCTCCGTCGAGGGTGGAGAGGAGCTGGGGGCCAGGCATGACAAGTACGGTCACGGCCACGATCTGGTCAGCTCCTCATGCACCTCCGGGAAGAAGGGCACAGAGGGGGACCACGACCACTGTCCGAAAACTCAGACATCTCATCCTCTTTGGATGTTCCAAAGGAGACGCTCAGCCCGGTGGCATTCGGGGAAGCGCACTGCTCTGGAAGCACCACCACAGGACTACGGGGTGCAGCAGACATTCGCGGGGCTTTTACACCCACAGGAACATTCTGCAAAGTCACTATGCGATCCCCCAGGCGCCCCCCTGCGACCGCCGAAAAGCCAGCGTTGCTCTCAGTCTCACCATGGGAAGGACACGAGGGGAGCCATCTCGCGAACAAGAGGTGCGAACGCAGTGTAGTGATGGTCATGCGCTGTTATACTCAAGCTGTGATAAGGTGCACCTGGCTGTAATTATTGCACGCCAATATTCATTGGCCTTTTCCAAAGGATTCGAAGACGATTGGTCTCTCAAGCGAGATCCCATATGTAACGTTGAAGTGATTCGACTGAAAGGGTAACCAGGGTTTTTCCCCCTGGGTTTGTGGTCACAATGATTCTTTAAAAAATTTAATTGTCTCCCATTTTCTCTCTAATCTCTATTACTCTATTATTTACTGGAAGGTTTATAAATCAGATAAATACAATATATATATTAAAAAAAACATTGCATGCTGTATGATTGAAAGGTACATAGAATATTGTCACTTCATTGCAATCAGTTTCTTAAAATGCTTATTGTGTTCAGAGTAAGCATTGGACTGATTGTTAACAATTTAATGGAAGTGACTTCTATAAGTCATTCACAGATTCATTGGACATTGGAAAAATGTATTAATATTAATTGAAATTATTCAGTTATTTTATTTACTCATGTGTATGATGCAAAAGTATTGTAAGCTAATATTAATAGATAAATAGTTTATGACTGCAGTGTATGACAGAAAAATGAAACAAAAGAAAACTCATTCAGCACATCTGTTATGTACTTGTCATTAACTAATATTAATAATAATAATATGAGCACAATAGTTGGGTGGATACATGTTTTTGATGATCAAATTGATACATGCCTCCTGTACTTCTGGTGATTGTAAGCAGCTCACCCTGGCTGCAGCTGAGCCTTATGGGAATTGCAGTTTTTCTGACTTTATGAGCTGTGGACAGCTTCAAAAGTGCAGGAGACCGTACAGAGAGAGCATTAGATTTGGCAACACCAACAGCCGAGTAAGGTGTTTTTTCCTCCCTCTGTCTGCCTCTCTTAAACTCTCTCACACACTCTCCCAAACATGTGGTTTGAGTTTAGTGGCGTCTCAAGCTCAGAGCTCTCAAATACACACACAGGCCACCCTGATCCCTAACAATGTGCCAAAACTGTGTGTGTGTGCACATTTAAAAATGCTTGACACTTATGTAGACTACTTTGTGCAGCATTTTGCTGTATCTTAGACAAAGTCGCTCAGAAGTGTGTATACGTGTGTGTTCTTGGAGTCAAATGATTACATATACATTTTATTATCTGATTCAAAGAAGGAATTATATTTCATTATTGTATTTTATTAACTGTATAAAATATGACACACAGTCTCCCTATATTTACACTATATTTCTCTCTCTTTTTCACACACATGCTTCTGGATTGATGGAGTGTATTACTTCTATCATGCCATTTCTAAGAAATGTGGAAATTATTTAGTACTCATATCGCCCAAGTTATGTCAGTGGAATCATGAAGTCATACCTCATTCCAAATGGAAATAAGGCCTAGAAATAGAAAGATGCAGTGAGACAGAGAAAGAGAGAAAGGGAGAGAGTGAAGCAAGGAGAGAGAGGAGAAACAAAATAAATCACTTTCCGTAAAAGCTTCTCAAATGTTTTATGGCTTTTCTAAATTATTTAAATAATTCAATAGTTTATAAGAGAGATATTAAGATACATATTAGTTTGTAGACATGTGTTTCCTATTCCCTGCAGTCCTCCAGTCCTTCAAAAGTTATCACATCAGTAATACCTACTGAGAGACTATTGCAATATGTATGTGTGTGTGTGTGTGTGTTTCTGGAGAAGTAGGCTTGATGCCACAATTTTGGCTTCATTGTGATACCAGTCCATGGTACCTCAGTACAATAAATAGATTCCTCAGTATTATTAGACATATATTTTATAGTCTAGAAATATGTATTATTATTGTTGTTAATAACTATTTTTATTATTATACATTAAAAAGTTCATGATGTTGCTAAAAATATTTTTTTGTGTGTATTTGCTGTAATGCAATCTGTAAAAATGTAAGTGTTATGCCCCTTACCATTGTGTAATGATAATAAAGTTGAATTTAATCTAATATCTAATAACATGATGCCTCATCCCGGCACTATGACACCAAAACAATAAAACTGATTATAATAACTCAATGATTGTCTTTTTTTACGAGTCACATTGCATCATGCCTCAACAAAAACAAACAAACATAATGTCTGCATTTGTGATCGGAGAAACAACAAGCACTGCTCAAAACTAGCGTTTAAATAAAACGTAGCAGATTCCTTTAATAAGAAAATATAACTTACTTAAAAGTTGTGAGTCAGAAGCGCCAGACTGTCCTTGCAGAGGTACTGCAGAATTGCTCCATTGCATAGTCCACTGTGCACAGCCAGCATAGACTACTCTGTCAGGTTCAGGAATCAGTCCTCCATAAATGCGCTGAACACGCTCTAATATTTGTGTTAACAATTTGCAACACTCCAAAGAGAAAAAATTAAAATCACACAACCCCTTTAAATTATTATTTTACTAATCATCATATCATACTAATCATACATTAACATGTCACTAAACTCTATTTTCATATTATGTCTTTACTCCCAGATTTTGCCCGATTAGCAGAACATTTTGAGAACTGTGGTACTTTTTTGTAATGAAAACATGCATACCTAGCTCTCAGATTGTCTCGGTAGTCTTCGGCAACTTAGGAAGGTCTAATAATCAGGTTTGTTCCTTCCCATTTTTTACACCATCATACTCTCATCTGCTCTTAATCTGACAGGAGGGAGTGGGATGGAGACTCATCCAGATTTGATCTGCAAAAGAGCACTGCTCACACTGACACACATGCACCACTCCCATAAACAAGCATGAAAGAATTCAATAAAACAAGCATCTGTCACCCAGACATTCACAAACAGCTTCAGCTTATACTCAAGAGGAGTTTTAAAAGTACTAAATACATGACTTAGTGGAATTCTAAAATCAATTGCAGCATTCTGGAATCAAATGTTTATGTATAATGATCATTAAAATATGAATAACTGAACGTTGTTCCAGACAGCATTTTACATACATATCTGTGGTTTAAGGTTTCTGTTAACACTGTGTTCTCTATCTTTTCACTTAGTAATTGTTTAAAGCAACTTTGTATGTCATTTTTGTATGTATTTATTTGATGAGTATCTGCAAGTGGGATAATGTATAGAAAAACTAAAAAAACCTTCATAGTGATGCAAAACCACTCTGTGAAAGTTGTTTGTTTTATGATAATGACTGGATGAATTACATATTATCTGTAGATTATTGCTAATAGCATAATAGCTGCTGCTAGTATTAATATCAAGTTACAGACATACAAATTACTGTTTGGACTAGATGGGGTCCCCCTTGGGGACTTATGGGAAATGTAAATGACTGTTATTAAGAATCAATAAAAGCTTTACCTCTGTTTATTATTGTTAATGTTTTGTTAGTTGTTTTTATTTACAGCTACAATCACCAAATTGTGACATTTTGTAAAATGCAATAAGAATCAAGATTCTGTGACTTGTTATTTATCTTTAACCATTATATAATATATAATAAAAAGTAGAATGTTTTCACTGACCAATTTTGTAAATATAATGAAATAGTATAATTCTGCAACAGCCTTTAAAAAAGAGCACATGCAGATGACCTGCATCCTAAAACCCATGGACATGACTAATAACCATGAAAGATGTGATCTTTATGGCAGTATATCTCTCTGTAGTAATAGTAATGTCTCTGTACATTACAGTATATGTCTCCATGTCAAAGGTACCTTCACACATATTCTGTACACCCATGCAGTTTACTTTTCTACACTGCATATTATGATAGGCATTTACTTTTGCACCTGCTGCTGACGAAAGTCTGGATGGTCTCTTGGTCTTTGGGACTGAGAACTCAGGGTTCATTTTCCCCAACAAGCTGAAATGTGGACTCATCATGAGCAGCACTCATTTCCACTGTCTTTTAGACTATCTGACATGAGCTTTTTTTTGCCATGCATTGTTAGGAGGATATGTATCTAATTTGGTCAATGATGTCTATCGTCTTCAAAACATATAGCAAATTCAGCAAAATCAGTTCAAGTATGTCATCTTGCTTTCTTCCTGTCTGCAAAGAGAGCCTGTTTTTTCTTTTGATTTTTTCAGACATATCAGGGCATAATACTAGGTGCTATAGAAAGCAATAAATGATCCACTCCAGATCTTTTTTAGGACATGCTGTTGTTGTGACTTCATTTGCGTTTTTTCTGAAACATTTTCAGCCAGAAGTTCCATGCTGGCAGGCGACTAAAACTTTCTGTGCTTGAAAATAAAATATTTCCTTGTGTTCTCATTTTGCCCGCACTTAAAGTTGTTAGTTCCACCTTGGACAACCATTGTCTTAAATAGAGTTTTTGGCTTTGATCAGAGGGGTACTATAGGTTTAAAAGTCTGCCTGCAAGCAGTTGTGCAAACCTGTAGCATTTTATGTATCCCATAAATTATATTATATCTTACCGGCCTTAATATGTGGTCACATAAGTTAAAAAATAAACTAAATTTTGAATCATCAATAGTGTAGTGATGTATGAGCACAGCTCACACAGAAGTCATGTTCAAACCAAACAGTTTTCTGTTGCCAGTTTTGCCCAACTTGACCAGATTAACCCTAATGCAAAAAGCTGTAGTGTCAAATGCTTTGCCCATACATGAAATTCCAGACTGAAAGAATTTCTTTTGAAATGTCAGGATTTTGCTGAACAATGGTAAATGTGACTGCACCTTTCCTGCTTATGTGCACAAGACAGTTATGCTGATACAGGACATTTACTTTTTTTGTGATTAGTTTGCTTGGGCATAGTAGAGGTATCTTAGTAGCATGCTTTTTTCTTTTTTAAAAAAGGTGTGCATGGTGTAATTTCATATTAAATTACATTTTCATTCCAGCACATGCATATGATAACTGTTATTTTTTAAAAGCCCCTTCTGGATTTAAACCATTTAGAATGAAATGTGACAAATGTAGCCTGTTTTGCAAGTTGTCTGCGGTCTCATCTGTCCAGAATTCATCTAAAATATTTAACATGCAATGAGTAAAACATGCAATCCATCACAACTCCTTCAGGCTTTTGTCATACTTTGGAATGTTTCACCGAGAGAAGCAGCAATGTAAATAGCTTTCTGATTTTTTGGGATTTCTGTGAGCCTGGCAATAATTTTAATGTTAAAATAGTAGAAGAGAATTACAGTGCCCAATTTTATTATGGTAATGGTGGCACCATAACCTTTTAAATAATGTCACATATTAGCGCAACCATACTAACCTCATCAAGATTCTTATTATTGGACTGGCTTTAACACTTTTCCCCCATTTCCTCAGTTTCCTGTATTTTATTGTACCATCTGCAATGATATATTGCAATACTTTATCAGAGAATTGCGAATACCATGCATTTATTTTCTGTCTGAACTGGCCAGAGAGGAAAATTCATTGGATAGCATACCAATTATTCTGTAAATTACATACATTAATTTAAGGTTAAGATGCATGATTTAAGTGTTTTATTTTTTAATAAAAGAGAGTGTAGATAGTGTAGAAGCCGCAGTCCACACTTCTGTTGCTGCAGGGCTAGACTGCAGGCCTTATGAGGGTGTTTTGTAGGATGAATATGTGTGTATCTATCCATGGATTTAGGGTGTACTGCTGTGTGTTGTGCTTGGCATTCTTGCTCTAAATGAGAAGATATATTTACCATATCCTTTATCTGGCTCTTGTTTCTATGCAGCTAATTCAGTCCCTGCCTGTGTGTGTTTGTTAGTTTTGATAATATGATAGGAAAATACTGTATAGGGTCCAAAGTTAACATAACCCAGGACTCAAAAGAGAGTAAAAACTGGGTTTGGAGAGTAGAACAAATAGAGACCATTTGTGGCAGTTAAAATGATAAGAAATGGCAACATTACACTAATAAATAAAAGATGAAATTTTGATAATTGTCTTTGTCCATATTATGTGGGTCAATAGTACACCAAAACTTATCCTATAGTATGCCTCTCCTTGGATCGCCACCTTACCGTGGTGGAGGGGTTTGAGTGCCTGAATGATCCTAGAAGCTAGGTTGTTGGGGGCTATATGTGTTACACTTCTTAAAGAAAGGTGGGACGCCCTTCCTTGGAGCAACACATTTATTATCTGTTCAGAAAGAAAGAATAAAACAGAGGTTCAACACGCCACGCATCTGTTTCATCTAGTGTGCAGTTCACAATGCACTGCCATTCTCCTTCATTATGAAACTACTGACAGCATTGTACCAAAACCATGTCCTAGAATACAAATGTCTATGCAGATATAACATTGAATATCTTCCCCTTTAAATCACTTTATAAACATTGACTCGAGCTGACAAACATTCTTTTTCAGATAGACTTGAATACGTACCGTGCTCTCTTTTACATAACTTCAGGAAACCATTACTATAACCATTTAAACATTGCGGTCTCTTTTAACACAATGAATAACATAACCTTTTTAATGCTCTTTTTAATCTTTTTTAACCTTATATGAGATATACTAAATGAACTGTTCTCCTTTTAGTAATGAAGTTTGAACTGAACCATCACGTTTCCTTTTCACTCATAAAATTACAATAAAAGCAGTTTATCACGGAATCTGACTGGTTTTCTTATTAACAGTGTTCCACGAGGGCTTCTCTTTATCAAAATGGCTGACTGGGCCAGGCTAAATGCAATCTCCACCTGTTAAGGTGCA
>JAUYWG010000031.1:1715399-1731006 GCA_034779775.1 Enteromius afrohamiltoni
TCAGGGAGGTCTTCAACTCCCACCTCCAGCAGAGCTTCAACCAGATCCCGAGGGAGGTTGGAGACAATGAGTCCGAGTGGACTATGTTCTCCGCCTCCATTGTCGATGCGGCTGTTCGAAGCTGTGGCCGCAAAGTGAAATTATCCCAGCTCCAGAAACATAGCAAAAACATTGGTAAAACACTCCATGTGACATGAGTGGCTCAAACTCACTTCTGTGATGCTACTATTAAGTTTTTCTCTCTGTTTTATTTTTGTTTTTATGACCTCCTGTGTTGGTTTGTTTTGCCTTTCCACATGCATGCCCTTATTTTGTAGTTCCTGTCCCCGATCAGTTAATTATGTTCATTTTGTGTCCAGCCATGTTCCCCATGTGTTTTTAGTTGTCTCCTTTCAGTATTTAACTACCCTGTGTTTCTAGCCTCCCTTGTCATTATTATTGTCTATATGTTCTTGTATTCTACATTCTTGTATCCTATTCTGGTTTTGAGTTTAAGTATTAAAAAGTTTAGCTTCTGATTTGCAATCTATGCTCCAGCAAAAGTGTAAAAGAATGACTAACCAAAAACAAACAATCACGGATGAGGCCAGGGTTTGGTGACTGCTTCAGAGATTTTCCTGATCGAGTTGATTAATAATGTCCTAGATTTAAGTAAGTTCTAATTCAGATGAATCTAAAAGATGAATCTTTCCTATCCCAAAACCTCCGGGGTAAGCCAGCTCACTTCCCACTTGAATCCTCCACATTCCTGTCTAATGTTTACGACCACGCATTTATACCCAGAGCCATTTCTGTCCTCAGCCTAGAACTGCCCACGCCGTCAGAATGGCCATCTGGAACTGAGCCACAAGACCTGATCCAGTTTCCTGTGGATTCCATTCCGCAATCACGGCCAATAGAGCCGTCCCCTAAACTCTGTGCATAACATGCGGCCAGAAAAGGCATTCTAGTTCCCTGTGGACTCCAGTTCATTGTATACAAGTCCGGTCCTCGAAATATGTCAGGGAGAGCCATTCTAGTTCCCTGCGGATTCCAGTCCGCAGTTTCCATGTCCTGCTCCAGAATTTCGGCCAGGAGAGCCATTCCAGTTCCCCATGGATTCCAGTTTGCAACTTCCAAGTCCTGCTCCAGATTTTTGGTCAGGAGCGCCGATCCAGTTTCTTGTGGATTCCAGTCCACTGTTTTCAAGTCCAGCTCCAGAGATTTGGCCAGGAGAGCCGTTCTAGTTTCCTGTGGATTCAAGTCTGCAGTTTCCAAGTCCAGCTGTAGATTTTCGGCCCGGAGAGCCATTCCAGTCCCCCTCTGAGTTTGTGCTGCAAGAGCGCCTCGCTGTTGTGTTTGTTTTTGATGTTATTTGTAGGCGCAAGGTCATGCCTTTCCCGAGAGGGGTAGGTAAATGTTACGTTTCTGTCTGTTTTAGTTTCATTTTTATGTCCTCCTGTGTTGGTTTTGTTTTGCCCTTCCACATGTATGCCCTTATTTGGTAGTTCCTGTCCCCGATCTGTTAATTATGTTCATTTGTGTCCAACTGTGTTCCCCATGTGTTTTGAGTTGTCTTATTATGTTTCAGTATTTAACTACCCTGTGTTTCTAGCCTCCCTTGTCAGTCAATTTTATTGTCTACATGTTCTTGTATTTTACGTTGGTTTTGAGTTTAAATATTAAAAAGTTTATCTTCTGATTTACCCCCGCAACTCCTGCAATCCTTGCTCCAGCAAGAGTGTAACAGCTACAAAAATACTGCGCAAATAAAACAAAAATAAAATAATCTCCCATGACTTACATCTTCTGCTATTTTTGAGATATCTCAATGCACCGTATACGCAAGTATTTGCCGTAATCAGCCTTGTTAACATCCAAGTGAAAGCAAACGCATGTGCTTAATCTGCAGCTGTTTACGCTAACGCAGTAATGTTCTCTAAAATGGCTGAAGACGTCATAGGAGAAGAATGGTTGAGTATATAATGTTATTTTTGTTTCTTTGCGCAAAAAAAGTATTCTGTTATCATTGCAAAACTGAAGTTGATCCACTGAGGTAACATGGACTTTTTTACTGGTGTTTTTAACCAAGTTTCTGGATCTGGGATAATTTCAGTTGTTGTCTATAAAGGGACAGATCACTCTCTGATATCATCAAGAATATCTTAGTTTGTGTTCCAAAGATGAATGAAGGTCTTACGGGTTTGAAACGACACCAGGGTGAGTAATAAATGACAGAATTTTTATTTTTGGGTGAACTAACCCTTTAATGGGTTACTCCACCCCAAAATAAAAATTTGTCCATGTTGTTCCAAACCTGAAAAAGCTTTTTTCATCCTTGGAACAGTTTAAGATATTTTGGATGAAAACCGGGAGACTTTTATCTGTCCCACTAACTGCCAAGTAATGAACTAGTGATGTCAAAAGACCCGGTACTGGGGTACCAAAATAGTACAAAAAAATTTGAAATGTTACTGTACCAGGTTTTCTGAAGTACCGGTTGTACCGAGCAACAGGTGAACCTGCTTCCTGCTGTGATACCCGATAGGTGTGCACTGCGCAGTTGCGTCTTCTTCATAAAAGCACAGAGAGATGGACATCGGCGGTGCTATTGATGAGGCAGCTCTGAATCTGCTCGTTCAAAAGAAAGGAGGAAAGAGCCATGTGTGAAAGTATTTTGTTTTTGAGGCTGATGACAAGTGCAACATCATTGATCACCAAAAACCCACCTGCAAGCTGTGTCATCGAAGTTTTATGTCAAACGGAGGAAATACATTGATCCTTATAAAAAACCTCAAACATTGCAATTTGCTTAGTTAATCATTACTGTGCACTCACACCACCGCCGGCGAGAGCGTCAAGATTCGCCCTGGCCGCCCAGCGTCATTGGCAGAGATTTACAGATTATACAGAGATTTTTGGACGCTCTTGACGCTCTGACGTAGATTGAATGCTTGTCTTGTATTTAAAGGTGCCGCAAATAAAACAAGCTTGTGCGGACTGACCACACGGAGGGTATAATTTAACCTTGTGAAATATATTGATTGTGAAAGTAAGAAATTGATCAATGGAAAGAACTTTTTTGTAGTACATGTTTTCTTTCAATTAAATTAAATTTGCTGCAGAATATTTTGGCTATATTTTATAGCCAAAATATGTGTGTTAGAGAACAAATGTATGGTTAATGTTTGTATCTTTAAAATCAGTCCATCAGAAAAGCAGTTCTAGGCTATGAAATATAGTTTATGAAATAAAGTCCTCTCATAAAAGTGTTTTTGTGTTTTGCTTTGGTACCAAAATTGGTACCGAGAACCATGGATTTTCACTGGTATTGGTACCGAATACTGAAATTTTGGTACCGTGACAACAATATAATGAACACTGTCAAGCTCCAGAAAAGTATAAAAGACATAGTCAGAATTCTCCATCTGCCATAAGTGGTTCAACCATAACGTTATGATGCTACGAAAATATTTTTTGTATGCAAAGAAAATAATAATAATGACATTTATTTAAAAATTTGTCTCCTTTGTTTCTCTCTGCATCACTTTAGCGCCTTGATGGAAAATATCTTCTGGACACAAACAGTGTATGCGTTTCTATGTCAGCCATGCCACAAGGACGTGCTATTTTCATTCAAATGAAAGTGTAAAAACACATAGAAAACACATCTGTGTGGTAAGGCTGACCATGAACCATGTGCACTATTTGCGTACTATTTCGTATTATTCTCTAAAATGGTGCTGCATTGATGCAAAGAGACAGAGTAGACAAACTGTTGAATAAATGTCGTAATTTTTATGTTCTTTGCTTACAAAATATACCTCTCAGTTTTATAAAATACAGATTGAAACACTGATGGCAGATAGACTCTTCTGACTGTTCTTTCATACTTTTCATACTTTCATACTTCTCTGGACCTTGACAGTGCTCATTACTTGGCAGTCAATGGGACAAGCCTTTCAGTTTTGATCCAAAATATCCTAAATTGTGTTCAAACAAACCTTTTATGTGTTAGAATGACATGGGGGTAAGTGATTGCTGACGAAATGTGCATTTTGGGCTGGAGTAACCCTTTGAGCAATTTTTGAACTTTGTTTGATAAGCGTTTTTTTGTGTAGTCATCAGTAGAGTAAGGATCAGTTTCATGTTTAGTCTTTATATCCTTTTGGAGCTTGTAAATTTTGGACATAATTGGAACAAACCATCTAAATCATTGTTTAAATTTTTTTTCAGTGTTGCATAGAATTAAGCCATAAACGTGTTTGGAACTAAATGAAGGCAAGTAAAACAGAATAATAATTTCTGGGTGAATTGCTAAGCTGATGTATGCAGTTTAACTGTAAAGGCTGGAATACATTACATGACTTTTAATATCTGAACAGATTTTGAAACTCTAACTATGCTTGCACACTTTGTAAATGGTTATGGAAAAAACGGGCTTCACACACTAAATGAATTAAGTTACACAATACCAGACATCCAAGTACTCTCTGAGCACAACAAACTTGCACAGAAACAAAAAATTGGAGTGAATCTAAAAAAATCTAAAATCAGCTTAAAATATACACATAATGTGGTATTGGTTATAGCACTTACTTTGACCATAGTTGCTGATAGGTTTCTTAAGAGCTGTTTTTAGGTTTTGCTCTGTGCTATCTTTTAAAAGAAGAGCACCTTGAGTGGTTGATATAATGGTTTGAATGTGCTTTTTATTTAGTTTAGCTGTTCATTTGTGGTTGCTCTTTGGTTTTGAATGGTTAGTGTTTGGTTGTGTAATGGTTTGAGCGTTTCCAGATCAGTTATCTCTCATGAGAGGCTCATTCAGTGAAACCATCTGTTGCCTGACAACCCACTGCTGCCAGCAGTCACTGTGTGTGTATGTGTGTGTGTGTGTGTGTGTGTATTTGGCACAGCCTGAGCTCGGTGAGTGGTTCAGTGGGCCAGCACAGTTTGAGTCTGGCATGAGGCCTCAGTGAGAGTGTGTGGAAGTGATAGAGAAATGCCACACTGGCAGATAACGCTCTCATAGGCCACACGCCAACCTTAATTTCTCTCTCTCCCTCTACAGGTTGGGCATGTGTGTGTTTATATGTATATTAATAGTTGGTGTACTCTGTCTGTGTATGTTTTGATGAGTTATACCACATGGTATGAGTTCACACTAATATTTTATAGCATCTTCCTGCTGTTTTGACCAGAGACCGTGTAATGGGGAGGAAAGGGACCACTCATAGAAAAATGAATGGGAGAAACAGAGGATTTAAGGTCCTGTCTTTCAGTTCAAACAGGCAGCTGGCCTTACCGTGATGATAGTTATAGTTAGTTAGACGGGTTTAGGTCATTCTGACCAAATACATTGTGATATATCAGAGGTCACTGCCAGTATCGTTATTGTTATGGCTATGAATTGTAAGTCAGTTCACAAGTATCTGGCATCATTGTTGCCCTCTCCCTTTCCCTCCTTCTCCCTTCCGCATAGGAAATGAATCTTTTGGCTACACAGCGGTCTTATTTTCAGAGCAAACACCAGGAGTGTTTGAAGTAGAAAATCAGCAGTGTGTGTGCGCTTGTGTGTGTTAGTGTGTGTGTGCATGTGTGGTAAAAGTCAGCTTTGAAGTGTCTACTTCCTCCTGCTAAAAAACGTCAGGTTTAATCAATATTTACGTGCTTGCATACACACACACACACACACACTGCAGTCTGTAGCCTAGTTAAACCGCTCTCAGGGACCAAAACTGAGGTTTTATGATAGATCAGAAAAATCATTTTCTCAACCATTGAGATGTCTGTTTTAGACATTTTAACATTTAATGCTCTGGAAAAATGGAAAGGTATAACAACTGTAACAATCATGTTTAACTTGTTAAACATATCTCATTTTAATGGCTGCATATTGCGACATTTATACTATACGTCCTGTTATGAATATGGACATGTGGTATTATTATTATTGAGTGAATAAACACTCATGACAAAATGAATATCTGTGTACTGTATATCTGCATGAAGATGTCTGGAAAACGTGAGTATGTGAATGAGAGCAAGGAGAGAGTGTCTGAGCTCACTAATGAAGATGAATTGAGTCATTCAGTGAATCACTGGTCTCATTAGCTCTGTCTGGTATTTTCTACAGGGAAGACAGGTGCTCTCCGACATACACCCCCCCGTACACACACAGTTTTATAGGCTATGCCTGGCGTACTAATAAATTTGAGCCTAATCAATTGGCATGTCATCCAGATTACATATTAAGGCTTGTGTTACCAATTCTGGATTGTTTGAACATTTGGATTGCGAATCAGAAATGTCATGGCATGATGCCACCGGTGATACAGAGTCTGCTTAAAGTTCATGACTCTTTCTGTACAATGTTTTTCTGTTATAATAACGCTGCAGGTTGTGTTTACACATTTAGTTCTGTGCGCTTAACCAGAGATCTCATATTTAAATTACATGGGGCCAGCTGGTGTTATCCATTATCCGTTTACAATCATGAATTCAAACAATGTTATGTTGGCACAGTTGTACAGTTATTGATGCATGGACTAACACCTAGACTACTGATCCAGACTAATTATGCCTGAAACTGTATACTGTACCTAGAATGCAATGTTCTCCTTGCAGTTCAAGGACAAAAACATATAACATAGAAATCACTTTAATAAACATTTTATTTCAAGTGCACAATCATTATAAAGTAATGGTGAACAACATTTACATTAGGTCTTGATTAATATTCTATATATTGCAGATGAATTTCTTTAAATAAAAAAACCCTAAATTTTATATAAAAACCTTTTAATACAGAGGTTCCTCTGAAAAAAACCTCTGAACAGAGCCACTTTGAAAAAAGTGTTTATGATAATCTATACATAAATGAACACTTTTTACTGAGCACTTTAACGAAGTCTAACATGTGTTAATAAAAATCCACTGACCTTGAGAAAGCCAACTGACTGATCGACTATTTAAACTTCTTCTTTTGAGACTAAAATTATAAAAATGCTACTCCTCCTAGAACTCTAAAATCTCTTCTGACTGGTCTGACGTGGGTTGCTATATCTTTTCTAACTGATCTGAACTTACTGTTTTCATAGAAATGAAGAATCAGATCATAAAAATAAAATTACATTGATGAATTGTAATCTAAACACACTGAAGCCCATTAGACTCAAACAGACTTCCCTTCTAGCTATTTTTAATCCATTTAAACTCATTTAAACTCTATCTATCTACCTTTAAGATTTAAAAAACTACTAAAAACTATATTAGACTGAAAATATTCTGATAAACATTTCCGATCATTTCCTTCTTTTATTCTTTCCCTCAAAAATAAATGATGGACTGGTTGATTGGTTGGTCCAGTTGTGATCAGCTAATCCACCTTTAGAACTTTAGAACATTGTTTTTTTAACTTGAGAATCCATCAGAATGGTTAGAACAATGAATCATAATTCATATATAAATAGATTTTAACCCTAGTTTTATATTCCACTTCTCTAACGCTGTGCAGCATTGCCTCGCTCCCCTTTTTTTGCGTTCCCGAAGGCGGGGTTAATCTGGGTCCCTGATGTAACTTTAAAAATGTAAATGTTAAACTTTTTAGTTCAGGATACTTAATAGCCTGTTAAAAAAATTGAAACTGTGTCACTCACCCTCAAGTTGTTTTACCCCAGTATGATTTTCTTTCTTCTGCAGAACACAAAAGACGACATTTTTTAAGCAATGTTTGTTGCTACAGAGTTTTCGTTACCATTGACTTCCATTGTAAGGAAGTTAAAAAAAAAAGATATTGAGACATTTTTCAAAAAACCTTCTTTTATGTTCCACAAAAGAACGAAAGTAATGTATTGCCACTCAAGGGGCTGAATCTCAAGGGCTGAATATGACACCTGTGCTCTAAACATTGCTGTTGTTGTTGTCACATAACATGGCCAATCCACAAATTTGTTGAACAATCACCATAAATAATGCCGTAAAGTTCATATATGAGTTTATGCTCACATTAGCGCAATACTTTCTGTTTTTAAACATTACGTATGCACTAAAGCAGGTGTGTCTGTCATTGGAGTCATACAGTATTGTGTACTGTATTCAAAATTCACTGGACAGTGTCCAGCTAGCTGTTGAGTACATCAAGTGCAACACGCATACCACAACTAACCATCTGTTACACATGCAGAAAAACACACGCAGGGAGAAACAAACACACTCACATTCATGCCCCCATCTGCCATGAGGCTACATAGACATGCTTCACGCAGTCTTGTACAAGCATGTGGACACACACACATACACAGGCATTCAGCTTGCCTGAGTTTCACTTGACAAATAGCGCAGATAGACCTAAGCCACTTCAGAGTGCCTTTCTTCCTCCCTTTATTTCTTCTCTCGATGTTATTCTGTTGTTTCTTTTATGTACAGTAAAGGCGTGTGAATAGGGAGGGCGGCGGAGACAGAGAAATTCCAGGGAGGGAAAAAGCTTTCCATTCAAATGCAGGATTATTATTGGCTATTGCTTCGGGCCTCCCTGAACAATCGGTAATACCATTCATTCTTAATGCTCACAGACGGATCCAAGCATATATATGCACAAACACACACACACACACACACACCCACACCCATACACAATTCTTAATTCTCATAAACACATGCAAGCAAAGTCAAGTGGGCTTTACTTAAAACTACCTCGCTTTCTTTCTTTATTTCTTTCTGTCCACTCTATTACAATCTTCCAATCAATCTTGTTTCCTTTTCCGTCTTTCTCCATGATCCCTTCTTTTGGTTGTGTAATACTCCAGGCAGCTTTCAATGGGCTGAATATAACAGTCTGGGGTGCCCACTTCACTTCTGCACTTTGTGTGTGTGTGTCTGGGACAGTCTGTGTGTGTGGATGTGCTCTGATGGTAGAGAGGTACCAAGTAGGTCTTTCTGTTTATCCACCCCAAAGAGAAAGAGAGAGAGAATATAAGAAAGAGAGAGGTGGGTGATTATTTCTTTTGCAGACGGATTTGGAGTGGGAGTCTTATTGATTTTTCCCACACTCCTCTCTTTGTCTTTTTTTCTCTCACTCTGCTTTTCTCTCCACACACTCACACTATCCTCAAAATTTGTCCTCCCCTTTTCTCTCCTTCCTTCATTTTACCTTAATTAGTGAGAGCACCTGACAGTCTGCCATTATGCTAATAAAACACTGTAATAAGATCCCACTCTGTCTGCCACAGGTTTGGGTTTATTAGGATCTCCTAATTAAACACATTCATGTTGTCACAGAAACTATAAATGCCGTTTTAAAGCAATTTGGTTGGTGCAAATGCTCCAAAAGCAAGATTTTAAGGAATATTCCAAATGTTCAGTAAACGATCATTACCACTAAAAGAAGAGGCAACGAGGCAAACTGTAGAGGATTTAAATGCAGAAATGCCAAGCTTATGTAAAAAAATCCTCTGTTAAAAATATGTATTTGTTTTATCTATAAGATATACGTAGGGTTTATAGTGTTGCTTTTCATGGCATCAAAGTTATTTATATTCTATTCACAGATAAAAAGTTGGTAAGCTTTTTTCACAAGAAAAATCCTATTTTTATTTTTGAAATAGTGAATATTTTATGCTTACAAATTTTGTTTTCATTTTTTTCTTTTTAAGAAAAGGACCTACATACCTATTTTGTAATCAACATTCAAGTTGATTGAGCTTAACTTGTATTGAGTTGAACTGAGCTGGATAATGACACTGCCTTTACAACATTGATGCTGTTTAATGAACAGAATTGAATCAACATTGAATTCACTTGAGCTAAAAAATTAAACTGTTGCTTTCTGTAGAACTGCTTACACCTGAATTGAGCTTTTCATCATTGAGGAACCTTGCAACACTGACAGTTATTTTCCTGTTAAAGCTGCTTTATCAATCTATATTAAATGAAGCGCTATTCAACTAAATGTGACTTCAAGATGTTTAGTGTTCATTTAGTGACACATACAACAGATTTTATTCTGCTAAATAACCAAAGGCTACTATACTATCAGAGTTTCAGCAAAAAACTGTTGGCATCTGAATAATTTCAAATTTGCCAATTCACAGTAAATGAAGCAAGTAATGAGATAATTAAAAAAGAAATCAAGAGATAAGAGATTACATTAGTAGTTAGGCAAAACAGCAGTGTGCACGCTGAATAGGCAATGTGTATTTGGACAAATAATTGCATTCTGCATGTTTACAGAAGAGTTCATGATATCATTATAATGCTGCCATGCTGCTGAGGTCGGTCGCTTTCTGATTAAAGACATGTGCAGTCGCTCCCTCTCTTTATCTCTTCATCTCTGCTGTCCATCTGCAAGACCCCCCATCTCCAACTTTCCTTAGACGAAACTTCAGTAAAGCTAGTCAACCTCCAGTAAATAAGGAGCATTAGTCATTGAAATGCCTGTTGCTCATTTGTTTTGGCTGCTATTAAGATCAGTTGTTATTTCACTAGAATAGAGATTGTATCAACATGCTTGTATTGCCTGTCTTTAACAATTGAATAGTTGAGATGTTTAACTGTTTAGTTGCAGTCTTTTGTAGTGCCTGAACAAACGCACATACCTGACAGCTTTTGTATGAGGGATTTAAGTCTAGGTCTTGTATTGTGGTTCACACTTTGCAGGAAATGAAATGTTTTGTTTAAGTAGAAAACATCGACATGCCATTCAAACAAACATAGTCATAACCACAGAGCAATGCCTTCTTGACGACACAGTACTCAACAAAACAATTAACAGGAAAACACCTGAACTTGGAATGTAGAATACTTTGTTCTGTCTACCTTTATTTTTTGGTTGTCTTTCTCAGTATGCAGCTGACATTTTTTCCAGACAACTGTTAATAAAGATTGAAATATCAGACATTTGGTATGATGGGCTTTCAGAATGGCACAAGTTTCATTTGTATTCATTTGTTCCTGCATGCAGTTTTGACTGACTGTCAATTAAACGTGTGTGTATGTGTTTAGTTTTTAAACAAGATGTCACTGTAATAGGGACATGGATATTTTAAACCACTGCCTTAAAGGAAATTGTATTTGTTGCATTGTTTTGATATTGATTTATTATTTATGTTTCAGTGTTGACATCAACATGAAAAATTTGCATAATGCATCTTTTTGCATTGGTCTGAATGAAAATGCAAATTGCCACTTTTTCTGCAGAAATGGGCCAATAACATGTATTTTGCACCTGGAATGCAACTTTTATTAGAGGAACCCTGCCAAAAAATCATGTATTTTATCCCACCTGAGTGGATTTTGCTGAGAAAATCTGGCAACCCTGCTTCTGGAGCGGTTGAATAGTGGTTTCCCGGTAATGCTGTACAATGCAGCACTGCACTCAAAACCACTGCTTTATCAGGCATTACAGGCATGGTCAAATTAAATGACACCAGTTGGTGTTGATGAAATGTTGAGCGAAGTCACTGAGCAAGTAAGGTAAAAAAATGCATACTATAAGATATTTAAAGTGTTTTTTTGACATTTCATGCATGTCAAATGGCTACGGTAAATAGAGGACCGCCAAAGACCATCATGACTCAAAGTCAGTAAGTCTTAAAATCATCAAGGATCATATGTATAAAGCCATTCAGAGTCAATTTTTAGTCTTAAATAATAACAATAATAATAATAATACTAATAATAGTAGTAGTAGTAGTAATAAATATAAAACTCCTAGACTTTAGAATAAATTTGATTCATAGAGGGTTCACAAATTTTAGCTTAAAGATATATTACTTTTGGAAAACAAAATAAAGACATTCATGGTCAAGCTTTAAGGAAAGTATGTGATTATTTTGTACTTGATTTTTTACTTTTATGTTGTAGCCTTTAAATTGTTTTCAAAACCATATAACAAATATAAATACAAAGATTGCATTTCTAAGAATGTTGACTACTTTCAAACTAGATTTGAAAAGACATCGCAATTTCTTTAATTGTCTTATTGTTTTGTCATAAACTGATGCTAGAAATCATTAACTATCATCTAAATTCATTTTACTGATGTTTTTACACTTTCTAATTATTAACAGATGTCCTATAGGACAGAGTGAAAAACTACAGATGTATTTATATTAATCAGCCTAAAACCATGACAAGTGCCATTTAAGACCCTATTTATTTTATTTTATCTCTACAGCAGGCTTGTCATTCAGCTAAGACTTGGGGTACCGGCAGATGTTCATAAGGAACGTTTAATGCTTTACCATGTGGTCTGGTTTATGGACTAACACACAGACACACACTCACAGAGAAGGACAGTGTGCAGACTAACGTCCATCTGGAAATGTGTTTACTGCAGTCTAAACAACAGTAAATTACAACAAACACACAGTTGTAAACTCACTTTCAGTTTCTTAGTTGCTTACACTCTCTTTTCCATCTTTCTAGCACACACAGAAACACTCAGTACCACATATCTGGTGTTCAGTGGTAATTACAGCAGATCAGATCAAAGCTATCAGCTGTCTCCTGTCATCATACCCGTCTTTGTATTTAACTTACTCCAACTCGTCACATTTTGACGCTTGGTCAAAACAGTTTCGTATCACTTTTTGAGGCTCAAGGGGTCCACTGTTTTCAGGTGTTTGGCTTAATGTAAATCATAATGTAATGTTAATCATTTTTAGAATTATCCTAAAAACATTTACTTGCTAAAAAGTATAATATATCAATCAGAAGACATAAGGCAAGCAGTAGATTCTGTACGATGGGATTTTAGTTGGATCAGTATATAGAGAGATCTGTCATTGTTGTCAATGGCTAGTTAGTTTCAAAATGTCTTGCTGAGCGAACTCAAGAACTTTAAGAAGATGAAGTCAACTGCCTCTTTACTTAATTTAATTCCTGCTAATATTATTATTATTATCATTATTCAGTTATTGATTAACTCATCCCTAACTGCTGGGGTGGTCCCGGAATGATTTAAGCTGTAGTTCAACCATTGCTGAAGAAACAGGGTTTGGAGGAAGGGTGCCTTGATAATTATCGAACTGTCTCCAAGCTATCATTTTCTAAACTTTCAGAAAATGTGGTATTCTCACAACTGATCTCCTTTCTGAATGAAGCTAAGTTAATGGAATCTCTCCAATCTGGTTTCTCTGCCAATCATAGCACTATGTCTACTTTGCTCAAAGTGTTTAATGACATTTTACTTGCAGTGGTTTACTTGATAGTGGTAAAAAACAGTTTCGTTGCTGCTGGATCTTACAGCTACTTTTAATACTGTTGACCACAATATTCTTCTCTGCCGGTTAGAAACATTGTTTGGCATTGTGGACTTTGCTTTGCAGTGATTCAACTACTATATGATATAGACAGGTCTTTTGCTGTTAAATTAGGTAAATTCTCTTCATATGTTCCTCCTTATACTTGAGGAATGCCGCAAGGATCCATTTTAGGCCCACTTCTTCTAAATTTATACATGGGTCCTTTGGGAGATATTATTAGGAGATACAATGTTAGATTTCATTTGTATGCTGATGATACTCAGTTGTATCTACTATTAAAAGCTGGCAATAACATTGACTCCTTACTGGCCTGTCTTGGGGACATTAATAAATGGCTGCCTGATAGTTTTCTTCAACTTAATGAAGATAAAATTTAAATCATCATTCTTTGGACCCCCAAGGTTAAGCTTGGCATGCATTTCTCCTCCTCAGGCCCTTCTCAGTTCAGAAAGCTTGATGCTATTCTGGATTCTGCTTAACTAAGCATATTAACACTGTGGTCAAGAACAGTTTTTATCAATTATGGATCATTTCAAGATTTAAATCTCTTTTCATGAACTGGAGTAGGTCATTCATGCCTTTTTCACCTCTTGACTTGATTACTGGAACTCGTTATATTTAGGTCTTCCTCAGTCATCAATTGCACTCTTACAGATGGTACAAAATGCTGCTGCAAGGTCAGTACTAGGGAAAAGAAAACTGAAAGAAAACTGTCCAGCCCCATCATACCTTAAACATATTCTTACTATTTGTTCATCGTCTAGATCCCAAAGATCTATCTTTTTTTATTGTCCCACATTCATGTTTAAAGGAGTCATACAAAGCCAATTTTCCGCAAGCTAATATTATTCTTTAGGGTCTTAATGGAAAGCTGGTAATATATTTTGTTTTAAAATTTCTCAAAGATAGTTTTAAAAAACGCCTTTTGTCCTGTCAAAAACAGCTTCTTTTTTAGCCGTATTCATAGTGAAACTTGTTAATTAGCACATTATTAGGAAAGGGGATTTGAAAAGATTCATTAAATACATTATACTCACTGCTTCTGTAGGTGAGGCTGGATCATGAATGATTCGCACGAACATAAACGCATTTCCGTTGATCAAGGGTGCGTTTCCCTTCAGAACCAAACGTAACGTTAATCCTCTGTGTCTTCAGTCACTCAGATGTTGGGGGTAAATGACTACTGCTATGTTCATTAATACATTCAACAACAAAACACCTCAATCGCTTAGGAGTCTTGCTTGTCTCTGCATCTCGGACTGATGACGGATCATGAGCCCAGATCAGTCTGTGTGACACGCTGCTGTTAATCAACTATTGTGGTAGGGGCCTCTGTCTGTGTGACGCCACACCGACATGCATTTGAGAATGGCTTGATTTCAGAAGGGGCAACTTATTTGTATTAAATTAAAAGAAAACTATTGGTGGATCTTTATCATTGTAAGGTCCCAACACACATTTCAGTCCAAACAGCTTGTAAAAGTGCATGTGGCATAGGTTGAAAACCCTTTAAAAACAGGTGATGGAGCTATTTTGATTGCTGCCCGCCATCTTTGGAATCAACTGCCACTAGATATCTGCCTTGCGCCATCTATTACAGTTTTTCTTTTTTATTAAGTTGATGTATTTTTACTCCCAATAATTTTGATTTTGGATCTTATCGTTCTAACATTTGTTTTGTTTTTTAATCTTCCTGCCTGTTTTATGTTTATGTGTTCTTTTTCACTTTTTCACTTTGGTTGGCTTTACTGTGACAAATGTGTTATATAAATACATTTTACCTATTTACAGAGGCCTTTATAAATGTGTGTATGAATACTATACAGTAATACAAATCACGTTAGTACCTCACATTACTAAATTTACCTCAGGGTGAGCAGAGAATCCGTGAAGCCCATGCTATAGCCTACTCATTGGTTTAAGGGGAGGAGACTTGTAATCATTTTGTCCTGTGCATTTAAAGGATGACCAATGACCCATGACCCTGACTCAGTCTACCAATCTACATCAATATCTCACATTTCTTATTATATCTCAGCACCTTACTCAACTTACCATTCTTAATAACCTTAACAATCAATCTACTCTAATTCCTCATATTACAAAGTATATGTCTTACTCAACCTACCACTCTAACTCAATAACCTTTACTGGCCCATTAGTCTACCACAGTGCCTAACATTACTTATTAAACACTCTAAGTAAAGGTTATTTATTAGCTTATGAAGCCACAAAGGAACTTTAACATACATAGCATGTTTTTATTGCACAAAAGTTTCTTTAAATTATGATCCTTATACTTCATACATAAACATTTATACGTTTAAAATAACTGCATGACAATGAAAGAAAGAAAGAAAGAA
>JAUYWG010000031.1:1731106-1746437 GCA_034779775.1 Enteromius afrohamiltoni
TATGATCCTTATACTTCATACATAAACATTTATACGTTTAAAATAACTGCATGACAATGAAAGAAAGAAAGAAAGAAAGAAAGAAAGAATGAATGAACTAATAATAAATAGTCAAAAACATATTTTTTAGATTAGTGTGAGTATGTATAATTGTGTGTTTCAGCTTCACAGGAGCTGCAGTTGACCCTTGACCTCACCCTGCCCTGCAGGTGCATACTGAAAAGGTGACTGAGGTCATTCCTGCTACCTTTCTTTACTTCTCTCTCCCAGGCAAAACTCTCCACCTCTCTCTGGTTTTGGTTCCTGTTGTTGTTAACTAAAATGTGGGTTCAGATCTGTAGATACTCATCTGTAATAATCTACTTAAACAGCTTAGATTGATTTAGACAGTCTCGAAACTTTCCCTGCAATTACCAAACAGCCAACCATCCATTTACCTCATTCACAAGAAAAAGAGAGAGTGTGTAAGCGAGAAACAGATGCTGCCTCACTTGTTAGCCCTTTGTGCGTCATTTGCGCATCGGCTACCGTCTTTAGACTGCTCGTGATAGCTGTTCATGTCCCCAGAGCGGCAGTGCCGTAGAAGGCAGACGGTTCGGGCTCATGCGGCCAGCGGGGCGGATCAAGGGGGTGGAGCCGCTCCCGGTGTATATAGAGCAATTCCATGTTAGTCTGACAGAGAGAGAATCCCGTGTCCGAGAGCCGCACTTCACCTAAAACAACTTGAATCCGAGCGTGAGAACGGAGATAATCAAAGCACAGGAGTTCATTTACTGCATTGGTGCATGCACGGGAATTATTTGATTCACTCACTCCAGGAAAACCCCATTTAGTCTGCAAGTTCATGACTTTAAAGTCGGGATTCTTTAAAAACACTATATTCCTACCTGTCAGATAGGCTAATATGTTTTAAGTGATTATTTAAGGTCCGAGGTGTCTCAGTGCAGTAAGGTTCAAGGACGGGTTTGACTGTCTTCTGGCTGGACTCGGTACCCGTGTTGGATCGAGAAATTGTGTGTGATTCCGTTACTGAGTATTATCGGTGTGCGGGGCTTATTTCCACACTAGAGGCGCCGCCTTTGCTCTGAGTCTGAACACACACACACAGAGACGCACACACACACCCGCGCGCACGCCATCAGGTGCCAGAGAGACACACACACTTCCGATTGAGTAGCTATTCGAGTAAACGCAGATCAGCGAGGATCACCCAGGACTTTACCCTGCACCTAGTTGGATTTATAAAGCAGATATGCCCCTGTGTGACAACATGATGGATGCATGAGGGCGCGCGAGATCAATACACCCAATTAATCAATACCCTCTAAGCGCACGTGAAGATCAGCTCGCTGGATGTGTATGACCGCATCTCAATCACCAGGTGGCTTTTCAAGTGCGTTTTTCCAAGCGCGTGTCTCCTGTTGGCGTAAATGTGCGCATAAGGTGTTTTAGGAGGCACAAAACAAAAACGCAGAGCTACAATGCGCGTGCGGGATTAGTTTAAACTTTGGTTTGCGGCGGAATCGTCTGGATCTGGACTCTAAACTCGCGTCCCTGTACAGAAGAGACTACGCAGACCCCAGATGGGAGCTGATCTGAATTGAATTTTAATTTCTTTCCCTTTGTAAAGAAGAAGGGAAAAACATTCCAGCCGGAGGAGATTACAAGTGTTTTCAAGATCATTTGTTGTGACTCTTCTCATTTTTTTTGGATTTAAAACTCCTGCGCCTGCTCTGGCGCAACTGTTTCGCACCAGGAATTTCGTGTTTTATCAGAACTTGAGGAAACAGCAGTGATGTTTGTGTTAAAAGCAGTGGTGCTATGTGCATTGCTCGGCGGGGCTGGGGCTCAGTCGTGCCCGTCTCAGTGCTCCTGCAGCGGGACAGCGGTGGACTGCCATGGGCAGAGTCTGCGGAGCGTGCCGCGGAACATTCCCCGCAACGCTGAGCGACTGTGAGTGCTCCGACACATGCTACATTAACAAAATTGCACGGACCAACACTTTACTACAGTCATAACAGTGTACATCTATTATACATTTGAGCCAAAAAATTAAAAACATATATATAACATTACAAGATATTATCTCTAAATTATTTAGCATGCACACAGCACGACCAAGCAGTACTCTTAATATATAATGTATATTCATATTATGCATTATATAATATTATTTATTCGTGTCTGTTAATAAATGTTACTGTTATTGATTATTTATAACTGTAAATTTAATATAATAACCCACACAAATTCTATATTAATATTATTCTGTTACATGCTTTTTTTCCTCTTGAAGTGCTGTCATCAGAACAATACCAGGGTGTCCTTTTCTATTCCACTCACGCATGTCTCTATCTGTTTCTTACATTGACTGTCTTTCTGAAGTGGGATTCATTAATTAAACTGGCATGAAGTTTAAACACGACCTGCGCTGCTTTGAGACAGCAAGAGGCAGAGAAGCTGTTGAAAAACCAAAGACAGTTCAAATCCTGCTTTTTACTTAATTATTAGAATTTCAATCCCTTCTATGGTCTGTTTAAGGTCTGTGATATTCATTTTTGGGTGGGTAGCTGTATAAGTAGCTATTATATAGATAATCAGGTTTCAAAAGCTACATGACACCAACGTTAATTGGTCAGGATTGCTGAACCCTGACCAGAATTTAATTAGAAACCTGCTAAGAACTCATCCACAGTCTAGCACACCATTAATGATAAAATACACTCACTGAGGGTGCATGTTGATGCAGATAATTTAAGCAATCTAGCATGCTCTTGAACACATGAAATTCATTGTAGTGTAGGCCAGCGTAATGAAGTGGCCAGAAAATAAAAAAAAAAGGTTCCTAGCATCATTTACCACTTAATGGCCTGATTTAGACTTCTTAATTATGGCTAAATACGGAAGTCATTATTCATCATTTTACCCGCTCTCTTCTTTCCACAGTGACCTGAATGCAAACAATCTGACTAAAATCACTAAGGCAGATTTCGCGGGATTGCGGCACCTCAGAGTTCTGTAAGTACTGAACTAGTTTTAGAGCTAATAAGAACTAGTTATTATTCCTATTCTTTTTTGGATTAGAATGCATATAACCGTATAATGTATAAAAACTGTATTTTGCATGTAGATTTTACATAAAAACAACTAAAATATTAAAGTACATAAAATATTTCTTTTCATCGGGCTACTTTTAAAAACACCTTAGTTAAATGTAACTATAATCTATGCTCATTACATTTTCATTATCAAGCAAACATATTGGTCCCCAATGGTCCCATTATTAGATAAATGCCAGTGAAGTTACGCATTGTTATGGCAAAATACCATGGCTTGTCACAAAATACATTGTTCAGGTTAAACACTTGTAGTATATGCACACTTAGAGCAAACAAGTTTGAACGGTGAAGCTTAACGAGGCAGTGAGCCCATGATTGTCAAACACAAACAAAGACAGCATTTATTAAGAAAAATGTTTGCATTATCGGAATGTGAAGTGCCTGTCTATATCTTTCTTTCTATCTTCCTCCCCGTCTCTGTGTGAGGTTGTGACGGATCAGGATATTTTGTGAATGTAAATGTGTGAGATGGAATGTGTGGGTGTGAATGTAAATGTTAGAGAGAGAGAGAGAGAGAGAGAGAGAGTCATGTAGAGAGCTCATGTAAGAACAGGTTTGCCCTCCCGCTTGGAGGGTAGTATTTCAGCTGAAGACTTTCCCTCTGTCTGTCTTTCCTGATGCGTTATTTTCATTTTAAAGTCTTGCTCTTATAAGACATCACTGACATGACCTGTATGTCCAAAGTTGTGGAATCTAAACTACCACATATTTTTAAATCATATCAAAAACAAACATAAACATAAAAAACATGGCTCTGACATAGTGTATTATTCTTCTTCTGTAGGGCTGCAGATGATATTTTAGAGTGTTCTACTTTACATTTATTACATATACTTTAAATTAACATCAACTTATGTTAACCGACACTTCTTGACGTTTCTCAAATTCGTGCTTAGTCAAATAGAAAATTGTGAAATGTGAGCTGTGATTTCTCATGTAGGGTCAATTTCCAGCAACAGAAGGGTTAAATAGTGCATCAGTGTACCTTTGAATGATGTTATAAATATATGATTCCCATACTGCAAGGGAATACATATGAAAGTTCACCTGGGTATCTGTGATGTTGTAATTTACCGCTATAAAGACGCAGTGACCACACCATAGCTGAGAAGTGTTGCTTGATTTACTGATTTGATGTGTATTGCCACACTTTTATTATTGTTTTCTAAAAAATCTAAATCTGGGTGTAGTTAAGAAAAACCTGTGTGTCACAGGACAAATCACAGTCTAACGGCCCCGACTTCAGCCAGTTCACAAAATTTTGACAAGAGCTTTGCTTTTGTAGGGCAGTGTAGCTGAAGGAAATGGTGCAGTTCTGTTTTTTTTTCTTAAATCATAGTCTAAGTATAGATGTTGTATTTAGACTGAGGTTAAAACTCTTATTTACTGTGGTTTTATAATGAGAGGAGGGTCTCAGATCATGAGATATCCTGTGAAATGGTGTTTGTGAAAACTATTTGTGGACAATTAACTGTAAAGTGCTCTCTTTAAAAGAGCCAAGTATGTGCCGACATATTAACTGTTTTAATCATTGAAATTCATGCAATGAGTGACTTGTCTTTATTTTGGTAACTCTCTCTCTTTTTCGTTTCCATTCTTAGGCAACTAATGGAGAACAAGATCAGTTCTATTGAGAGAGGGGCATTTCAGGACCTGAAAGAGCTGGAAAGATTGTGAGTGACTAATGCACATACACTCACACACACACACACTCACAAGATATGCTGCACTGGCCGGGAGGGCTAAAAGTCAGTAGCATATTTGTGAGTTAACATTAACGGTGTGACCTGCCGAGTACAATTAATTACAAAATGACATTACACAATCAAGTGTGTGTTTTCATATATTAATGGTGGACATTGTATGTTGTGGGCATGTGTGTGTGTGCACTTTGTGGTCAGGATTTCATGGAGCAACATTTTTGTCTGACAGCCAACCCAGCCTCAGGGGAACACACACATGCGCAACTAACTCTGGCACACACAGCCCTTTAAGAGAATGACACTGGAAGCTGGAATGGAAATGGGAATTACGCTCTTAAGGAACACCCCCCACCCCCCCACACACACACACCCACCCACCTTTTCTTTCAAGCTTTTACCCCCTAGCTATTCTCCATTTTCAAACCATATTCATTCTGGTGGCCTTTATCTCTTTGTCACTGACTCAGACAAAAGTTTAGGTTTCGTCAGTTTCTTAAAGTGGTGCACTTGGTGTACTGCAGATCTCCATTAATGCTTTACACATATAATACAACATGAGCCAATATGACAAATTAATATAGAGCAAACACGGAACAGAATTAGCATGTTTGACCTAAAAGCTCACCTGAGGAATTTCTAATAGGTTTTCAGAAAAGCAACTTTCCATTTATGAGTACAATAAGGTCTCTGGTTAAGAAGTTGCTACCGTTGTCTGATTTGTCCATTATATAAACTTAAATCCTTGAAGTTGTAGTCATTATGTACATACTCCTTAAGGAGTATTTTCTATGCCTTACATTTTGTTAATGTTTAGGTCACTTCAGTGACTTGAAAGTATTTCAAAATTGTAAAAAATTAATGTATAATTCACAGCATAATTTTTCCAGGTATAACTATGTCTAAACTACATTGTATTACTAAATTATCTGACTCACTTTATATGAACTACTACGTACTAGTCTATAACTACTATGTACTAACATTTCAATGAATCATTTGATACCATGAACATGAAGTGTACATGTTTTTACAACATGAACACAATAAGTACATTCTACCTAACATTTATATATATATATATATATTATCTTCAGTACGGATGTTAATTTACTCATATTGTACATTGTGATTTTCTTTTTACTCCGTAGCTGCACACTCATAAATTCTAAAAACCCATTTTTAATTCCCAGAGGGACCCATGGCGAATTGGTAATTAATAATGGATTACAATTAATAAAGATTATTGTGCAGTACAAAAATGTATTATACAACACATAAAGGCCACGTGGATCTTCAATTCTCTACAAAACCTTATTTCTATCCTGAGGAGAGCTTAAACACTATTTTATGCCATTGCACGATTATGATTACTATCTAGATTTTAATTGCTGAAACAGTTTTCTGACTTTAAGATGATTTACTGTCAGTTACCATTGCTTAATGGTGACCTGCAGGTGCTGGCTTTACACACAGTCACATTAGAACTGGCATTTGAGCTGCGCCTCGTGATGCTCAGTCAATCACCTGCTCAATGCTATCCGATTTTTCTGCTAGTCATTACCTTTTAATTTGGTGAGGAAATGTTTAATGACTGCGACCAACCCAGCTGAACCACAAAAAGGCTCTTGCCAACTCGGCTCTGTGAAAAACACATATAATCCTCTCACGAGTATGATAACTTTAGTTTTAGTTTAATAAAGGATTTGTATTAGCTGCATGTGGCTCTGAATGCTAACTAGCGAAAGGGTCACTGGCATTAACCATGAATGCGGTTTTGTGCGGTGACATATAGCTCATAAAGCAGAGTACAGCTAACTGGTAATAGCTTGTAATAATAGCAAACTTGCTTTCGGCATAAATTGTGCAGTGTTGGCATAACTGAAGGGTTAGGCGGGCGAATGGTGGCTATGAATAGCTCTTTATAGTGATAAGTGTAGGGATAGAGGAGCTAGCGTTAGCGCTGAATAGCACAGCTAAAGTCAGTGTGTAAGATCAGTCCCACTGTGCCGGTACAAAAGCAGGAGTCTAATGCTGGAGGGTGACTGCATAGCTGAGAGGATTAGAACGCACAGGCATTATAATGGCCTTACCAAAGGCCCTTCATAAATATGTGTGAGAGAGTGTGTGTGTGTGTATGCGTATTGGAGATGCGTTTAGGTATTGGGTGTGACGACCTCCTGTAGGGAAGAAAAGTGGAGACTCTGTTCCACATATGACCCCCCTTTTTAGACACACACATACACACAAACACCCTTCGTCACGGCTTGCTAGTCATGAGCAATGCAGTCAGGTAAAGTAAGCATACAGACTTTTTTCTCATCTCAGTCATTTCCTCATGCATTCTCTTTCCTTCCTCTGTGATGAAGGTTGTTTTTGCATCTTGTTTCATTTTTTGCATTGTTTTTACTTTACTATAATTCATACCAGACTTGTGTACAACAAAATAAAGGTGTGGTGGCTGCCATGAACAGCTGTTTAGAACACTTATATTTATATTATAAAGTTTATTTATATATTGTAAAAAAGAAGCGTACACTCTGTAAACAGAATATCTGCCTATTTATTCACATTATTATTTTGACTTGCTAAATAATACTGAATATTGTTTAATCATTTGAAACTACTGCCCAATCCAACCGTTATATCATTCATTGTATTCATTGTATTAGGCCAGTACCTGACTTTGCGTCCTTCTGGACTTTTGTGCATAAGGAAGTTACACAGATCTAGCCAATCAGATTAGTGCTTGCCAAATGAAGAAAGTGCTTTCCAGTTTTGTGTGCAATATGCATCAGGCTGTCAGCGAGCAGACTGTGGGCGGCCCGTCTGAGCCTACTGATTTATAAATCAAGCCATAAACTTATCTCATGAGCTATATGTGATTGATTGCGGATCATGTGTGCTTTATGCTACAGTTGCAGTGTGCGGCTTCACACTAACTTTCAATTCATTCTTTCCTCTGTTCAGTCTTGTTGGGTGTTTTTTGGCATTAAAAGTCATCTCACTTTATGGCCCTCCTTGGAAATGACTGTGAGTGCATGTCTGTGTGTGTGTGTCAGAGTCTGACTATGTGCATTTCTATCTGTAAGTGTGTGTGTCTGTGTGTACCCGTCTATTTTAAGGGCCGATCTTATTCGCTTTAAGCACTGTGTGTGTGTCTTTGTGTGTTTCTGCAGCGGGGTCCTCGGGGAAGGCTGTCCTCTGTGCCTGAGTGAAACACGTGGGCATTTCTGGAGTGTGCAGCACTGTGTGCCTCGTTATTATTTCATCATTCATTAAATATTCAAATGGAATGATGTAACCCCAGAAGCTGAACGATGATGTCATCGGCTGCTATGTTTGAGTGTTTGCAAGAGTATATCAGAGAAAGTGAGGGCATAAAAACAGGGAGAGTGAAAGCTTGATGGTTTCGTACTTTGTGCTGGCAGAGTTCACTTTAGAACTCCGGCTTTTGTGATTGACTTGTGGTAAATCTCGCATGCTGATGTCAGAGCACAAGAATTGATTGGGTGTTTGTATTATTGTATTATTTATACATAATGCCATTGTAGAAGTTCTCAAAACCTGGGAGCTTAATAAGCTGCTATGAACGATCAGTATTCTGGTATTAAAAACATTATTGATTAATCTCAAGCCTCATTAATCTAACACACAGACAGCAGTGGCGCCACTCTTCATTAATATGCGCAGTGGGTATTATATATGTGCTGATTGTCATGCATAATGTCTATTATACATGCGCTAGTCGGGAATATTACTCAGTTTATTACCATGTCAGAGAACCCGAGCAAGACAAAGTAAGAAATTACTTTTTATCACAGAATTTTCATTGAACTTAAGCAAATATGCATCATTTCCTTTCATGACGTGTGTGCATATGTGTTAGTGTGTGTGTGTGTGTGTGTGTGTGTGTATTTGCACTGTAAGTTCTTTTGCTTCACTTTGTGTGAGACGTTCTGTTTGTTTTTCCCACATCTGTTTTTCCGGGCTGTTCTTTGTCTGCGTGTGTTTGCTAGATGCCCCCACACACTGACAGTGTCTGCCAGCCACACACACACATACACACACACACACACAGTCAAGGCTCAAGTTGATGACTGGCAGGCACAAATTGAAATATTTTATAACATTAAACGTTTGAAGTATTTTTCTTGAGCTCAATCAGTGCATATTCTGTAAACATTTAGATCTGTCGTTTCATGTGGAATCTATTTACAATATTTACTGTGTTCATATTTTTCTGATGCTTTAATATGTCATGGGTTAGATTATTCCAGTTGTTCAAAACTTATTGTAGTCAGTTTTGTGAGCAGACAACCCCACATGTTAGATTAGACTGTCTGCAGAAAGTTTATGGTGTGATAGACCTCATACAATTTCTGGTGCCTCACAGTCATTGAATTTTGCTCTTCTGAATGTACAGAAACTACATCACTGTGTGTTTTGTGTGATTTCATGTCGCTGCGTGTGTCTGTGTTTGCAGGCGTCTCAACAGGAATAATCTTCAGGTTCTTCCGGAGTTGCTGTTTCTGGGCACAACCAAACTCTTCAGACTGTGAGTTCTTTATCTTTTAGCCCCTCTCTTTCCTCTCTCTGTTTTTTTTTTCTCACCCCTTTTCTTTCCTCTTACTCTCCTTTTCACTGTCTCTCTCAGTTCTCCCTTTGTTGCCTTTTTTAAACAGGATTATTTTTTTACTGAAGTTTATTAATTAATGTAGCTTTTACAAATGTACAGTATTTACTCTTTTTTGTTACTTATTTATATTTACTTGTGCTGCAGTTGAATCTGGGATCTTTCTAATCTAGGAGTACGTTTTAATACATTAAAATGTTGCTGTTTCATTCTCTAATTTTCTGTTTGGTTTGTAGATGTTGTTTTAATACATTTTTATTAATAACAAAAGCTAGTGACATTAAATTTGGAGGAAAATGATAGCATAAACACAACATTTTGAGACCTCTCTTCTAAATCTTGCTCATTACTCCCAGACATAAGTGTGTGTGTGTTTATAATTGAGTTATGCAGGACATCTAGGGATCAGCAGTAAGGGAGGTTCAGACCATGAACGCACTAAATTGAGTTAAAAGGAGATACACGCTTAAACATCTGCTGCTCAGAGAGAGCGAGAGGAAGGATAGTGAGCGCTAACAGCTTTACCAGGAAAAACAACATTCTAACGGACTTTGCAGGAGGTTGATGGAGGAAATGTATGTGTGTGTGTGTGCTGCACATATCGCTCATGTTTCTGCAGTCATATATTCACTGTTCATGTTCTAGACGTGGTATGGTTGTGTGTGTGGTCTCCTAAAAATACACAGGGATCCTCAGGCTCAACTATCAGGTGTGTGTGTTTGTGACAAGTAAAATGCTGGTCTTAAAATGAAATTAATGTTTTTAGCAAAGCACGGGCCTTTTTTAAAAGCATCAGATTGTGTGTGTGTTTGTGAGGAGGTCAAGTTGTGTTTATACATCGTTGGGACCAAATGTCCCCTTATGGATAATAAAACCTGAAATGAGCTACACTGGAGGATCAGCTAATGGAAAATGGCTTAAAAAACATCCTAAATAATGTTTTAATGAAAATGTAAAAACACTGAAAGTCAATAAAAGTGTGTGTGCAGGATTTTATGCTTCTTATGTAGGATTTTTCTGGTCTGTCTGTCAACTCAATTTCAGCAAGATGGTAGCAGGTGTGTAAGAGAGAAAAAAGACAATGAGGGAAAAGGAGGAAGCACTGCTATTGTACTTTCTGATAGAATTACTTGATTTGATGTCCTGACACACACACACACAGTGTTCTTTCCTCATTAGATTACCTCTGCTCGTCTACATCTGTGGCTATTGGCTAACATGTGCAGCTTTCATCTGCCTGCCTCTTTCATCACTCTGTCTATCTCGTTTTGCTTTATTTTGGCCCTTTTTACGGTTTCCCTTCTTTCTTTTATGCTTCTTTACGTGTATTTCTTTCTTTCTTTCTTTCTTTCTTTGTCATCTGCGCATCCTCTCCCTCTGCCCCTCTGATCAGGTTTGACGTTAATGTGTCTGGATGGAGTGTGTGTGATTTTTTTTTGGTTTTTTGAGGGGGATGGTCTGGTAGTGGGTGACAGAACCTTCTAGAGCTTGTTTTGTTCATCTTGCCGGGTGCCCTAGTGACCCCGGCTTCTGCTGTACGTGTGTGTGCGCGTATATGTTTGTGTGTGTGTCTGTGTGAATATGAGTTATGGTTACACACATACGGCCGCTGCCACAGTAGCGGCCGAAGTATTTCTGCCTTTTGTTTCCTCAGAGGCCAGGCCTGTTTGAAAACCTTTGAATAACATTCAGTATGTTGGAGAGAACGTTCAGATAACATTTCTCATGGACAGCAGGTCGGTCACAGCTGTGTATGTTTGGATAGAGAAAAAGTGGGAAAGAAAGAAGAAAGGAACTTAAAGAAAAGAGAAGAGAGAGAGAGATTGGTCAGAGTTTTGAAAGTCCATTAAGAACTCTGTAAAAACTTAACAGTAGTTTGAAAATGAGAGTGGAACACCAATGAAAAAAAGAGAAAGTTAACTAAAATATATCCTGAAATATTTAAAGCAAGACACCACAAGAAATAGATACTATGTATATTAGGAAATTACCCTAGGCAATTACATTACATGTAAAACAATAGTTTTGTATTACAAGTTTTCAGAAATGAAATATGCTAATTTTCTAAACAAAAATAAACTTTTTGTTTGGAAATAAAATGTGAACCAGGTCAAACACAACAGTCTGGAAAATAGGCCAAAATCTAAAAGCTGATCAGTACATGAAAAAACATTGATTTTGCATATGAGGTATGTAAATGCTGGGGTTAGTTGAGGCAGTTATTATTATTTTCTGTTCTAAGTCAAGTTGGCACAAACATATCTTTTGGCGCGAATTCCTGCTCATAGTTGCTACGTTACTGTTGTCATGTCACGTAGCCATCATCCCTCATCCAGTAACCGTTAGTGCTGTTTCACACTGTGCAAACTTTCAGAGTGTGTTTGTGGGTGTTTCTGACCATCGAAAGGAATTTCTCCCGTTGTGACATCTGTGTGTGGCTTTTATTGAGCCTGTCATTGGTTATTAGGTCAAATCAAATGCATCACAATGGTGATTGTGTAAGCATCATTTTTTGCATACATTTTTTGAATCATAAGGACAGATATTGACCAACATTCCTATGTCCATAGATAAAGACATGGAAAATGCGTCTAATTTTTCTTTTAGGGTAAAGGGATAGCTCATCTATAAATTTATTTCGTCATTTAATTCAAAATATTCATATGAACACAAATTAAGATATTTTTGTTATTTTGGACACAACAATTGGTGTGACTTTGGGGTGGAACTCTTTGCTTTACTGTCCAATGACAGATGAAGGGGTCTCTTTTTTAAAAATAAGCGTTATATTTGAAATTCTGTTGTGTTTTGCAATAATTTTTTGTAATAGTAGTGCTGAAATTACAGCTTTAACCTCAGAACATAAATTAAAACGATCAGGCCTGCTTGTGTTACAGCGCTTGCAAACCAAAGCAAAACATTATTGAAGTCTCTGGGAACGCTGACGTTATGTTATGAGAAAGGCTTCGTGAGAAGATTTAGAAACTTAAACGCGTAGAAAAAGTGAGAGGTTGAGTATGCGAATATGCCAGCAGACATCTTCATATTCCTGTCATGTCTGTTAGCAGTGGCTTTGGGTTCACACACGCTTAGCTGATTTTAAATATGGCTTTGACTGTGTGGTTTTCTTGAGCAATGTGCCACGAGTTTTTGGGGTGAAAAATCATAGTGGTTTTCTTGCTTAATCCGCACACCAAACGCTAGACAAGCCAAACTGTTTGCCATCTCAGAGTGTGTGTCTGCGTGTGTGTGTTTACCGAGCTCAGCGTTTCCTAGGTCACAGTGCTGTAGAGAGTTTGGCTTTTGTCTGCGGAGTGGACGCTTAACCCCAGTCCTCTCAGCTCACAACACACACACACACACTTGCTAAGCCTTGTCTGTTCACACGAGTTGGTGGGAACAGTTTTGAAATTAAAGACGGATACAATAGAGTGAAGTGTTGCCTGTCTGTTGAAGTATAGCGTTATTAGGTACGAGTGTATATGTGTGTGTGTGCATGCGTGTGCATGTGTGGGATTTAATTTCATTCATAATCAGATTTTAATGAAGACAGGAAAGGAGTTTATAGCCTGTTGACATAGTGACAATGACTTATAATGGAAAAACCTCAAGCTTGTAGACATGTGTGTACATGTGTGTCAGATCTGTCTCTGTTTTTTGTGTTGTTGTGTTTGTCTGCATGACCTGCATTTCACACATTTTCATACCTTCTCTCCTAAGTCATCAGTGCATTCGGTATATTATATTTTTTTCTCCTTAGTCATTAAAAAACGAGAGTTGTTTTTCAGGTAGCAGCTTTGAAATGAATGAGTCAATCATCTGTTGAAGCTGCCAGTTCATTACTGCGTTGTCTAAAAATATGCAAATAAGAATATCTAAGCAAGATGCAACAGGTAAAGAATAAATCTGTTGCACACCATTTGCTAAACTTCTTCATAAAATATCAAACGTTGTGAGCAATTGTACACTGTCAGTTCTAACAAATTTAGTCTACTTAAAAAAGTTTGGAAACCAGTCGCCTATTTTTGCAAAGCGAAGTTAAAGATAAAACTAAAGTTAATGAAAAAATTTGTTTTAAGTAAAGAAAGTAAACTCATCTCAGGTAGATGAAGTAATAAAAGTCAAGTTATTTTAAAGTTAACATATTCAGGAATATTTAAAAGTAATATTACTACATTATTCAATTTAACTAACAGTGTTATTTTGTATTCTGTAAACATCTTAAAAACTGTTATTCTTAACAGGGATTTAATCTGCCATTTTAACGTATGGGGACTTAAACTTATGCGTAATGTAAAGTAAATGTATTTTTAGTAGTTTAGTCAGCATGGAATGCACTTAACACAAGTTTTAAATTCTCTGGACCTACAGGAGCACTGAAAATGTATGCAGACAGACAGCCTTTATAGCCCATCTATTGTCTCCACTGAAGTCTGCACATCAACATCCTAAGTAATGAAAGACAAATACACACAGTGTCAATTTCTTCTCCATTTCAATACTGGAAAGGTTCTAAAAAGCATACTTTGACCAGGTCCTGTTGAGCAAAGTAAAAAAAAAATTGAGTGTACAGCAATCTGTGCAAACATCAGGCACAAGGAAATGTAATCAAGCTGACGCGATGACGAGATTTATAGTGTAAGAATTACAAAACAGGCAATTTTTCATAAGACATGGATTAAGTCAGAGAGTATGAGGGTGAATTATCATTTTTGTGTGAAATATTCTGTTTTGTAGGCTTACAGCATGCCTTTAGAAGACTTGGAATATCACACACAAGTTCCAAGTAAATTGGTCTTGATTATTAACATAATAAAAGTGAATTTAGAGAACATTTTACAATATGCTGCTCTGCATGAGCCACCATTTAGATTGATGGATCACACCCATTATTTAGATGATTTTATCTTAATTCATAGTGTGTGAAGTATGCTGATTGTAAAGTACTTGTGAAGTCTGTTTTTGATCAGCCAACATAATTTCATAAATTTAATTAATTTGCATCACCAATTTCATCAATAACAAACATAGATAACAATGCCTACAAAGCACATACCGAAGCACAACTTTCATCACCCTAAAAGGCATTAAATACACTTTGTGTTTGAAAGGACACTGATCTGTCATTTTACTCCTCATATGATTATGCAAATAGGCAAAAAACTGACCCAATATGCATATGAAACAGTTAAAGGGATAGTTCATTCAAAACTAAAAGTTTGCTTTAGTAGAACTGTAAATAGTTTGCTGAATTGTGGTCCTTAGTAAATAATAAAATGCAAGCCAGTGGCTGCCAATTTTTGAGAATAAGAAAAGCATATCATGGAACAAAACATTGTTCTTGATGATACATTGAGGTCTTATGAAGCAAAATGATCAGCATGTGCAAGAAAATGCAGAAATGAATGCAGAACGTGAGACTTAAAAGCATATCAAAGTAGATCCTTGTAACAAAACTAAAGCATGCACTTACATTTGTTCTGGTATTCTAAAAAAATATGTTATTGAAAAATCAGTGAACACTGAACACACAACAAAACCAAATACAGTACTTTTTTGGCATTGATGGTTTTATGAAGGACGTTGAATAATCATGGATTCTTGTAAATGCAGAAAATTTCTTTATAGCAGAAGATGTTATTTTTAATTTGCTTCATGAAATAAAAAGACGTCTTGGAACCCTTAACAAGGATTCATGCAATGGCAGGTTTATCATACTGTAGCTTCTTGCAACTTCTAGAATTTTTTGACCTCCAGTCTCTTTTTAACATACTATGGCTTCTTTATTTCTTTATTCTTTATTTGCAACTGCTCTAATTTGTGCTGTGGTTGGGATATTGTGATGGTTGATATGTGAATGAGAAGTTGCATCTGTG
>JAUYWG010000031.1:1746537-1761815 GCA_034779775.1 Enteromius afrohamiltoni
GCAGAAATTTCCACACCCATTGGCACCCTTTTGGAATTGCTAATTTGCCTTGTTCAGTAAATCTGGCCCTTTATATTTACATTTTATGCATTGCAAGGAAAGAAAGCCATGCAAATTGATACCAAATGATTCTATTTTTCACATGTTCTGTCATGTTAATAAAATGTAAACGTTTCAGGAAATTAATTTTTGATTATTATTTTTGCCTGCAGCCTCTTTGAATGAGCTAGTTCACATTCATATATTTGTATGTGCTTTTGTTTATGGCATCATGACATTCAAAATATAATGGTATTTTGGTAATACAGAAGAGTTTAAATGCAGTGTTATCAATGTTTGGAGATAAAGCTGAATTAGTAGCTATAAAATTAGAATAATATCAATGTTTCAAAATGTATATATAAATTCGATGTTTTGCTTACTGTTGTTTGCAGGAATTGATTTGACCCAGCCAGTGCAGTGCATTTCATGTTTTTTATATTTTTGCTGTTTGTGATAGAAGGGAATATCGTAAGTTTACTTGATAGGTGAAAGAACCAAAGAGTGTTTTGGCAAACGCGCACACGCACACACACACACACACACACACACACCTGAGCATTACTCAGGAGAGAGTCTCAGACAGACAGTCTCCAGGCCAGGCACTGAGCCATCCACAATTATAAGAAAAAACACCTGTGTGTGTGTGCATGTGTTTAAGTGAGTAAGTGTGTGGTGGATTTACGAGACACCCTTTTTTAAATCAGTTGACCACACAGTTATGGCCTTTGACCATTAAGCCACTTGATAAGTGATTCGTGTTTGTCTAAACAGGTCAATATGTGTTTTTGACAAGTTTTTAGCTCATTGTGGATTCAGAACATTTTCAGATTGTTTTTCTGCTGAAATATGAGATTTTGGTCTTGTGAAAACCTCTGAAAGCCTCGTTGGTGTGCAATAATGTTTGTGTTTGGTTCATGAACAGGGTGTGTTATCTGGGCTCATCTTTTTCCACATTTATGTGAAATTGACTTAACAAAGTGCGCTAGATTTGCCGCACAACAGCATCATCAATCTCTATTGCTTATTTGACCTGTCAGGCTACACCACGCGGGGCTTATATTCCTGTCTAAACATGCACCCACATGTACACGCGCACACACACGCAAGATGTCAAAGATGTCCTTTTCAGATTAAGCAAGCCATTTTTGTAATTCTGTGTGTGGCTGTGTGCGTAGTTGTGTTTGCGTCTGAGATTGTTTAAGAGAGTGTCTTAGTGACGGGTAACAAGAAGTGGGCAATTTCTTGTTAGCATGTAACTGAAACTCCGGCCGTATCCTAGCAACCATCCTGGCCACTCCATGGTCTTTAGTTTCACCTTCACAACACCACAGCTAGAACACAATATCACAACAGCTACCTAGCAGCGCACCACTGGAAACACTTGAATTAAATAATTAAGGCCCTTGATTAGTGTTATATCAGCTAATCTGTTACATTTAGGGTGTCAGATATCGACTTCCTTTACAAGAAAATCAGTGTAAGGAAAGCCCAATAGAGAATTATTACTGAAAACTATTATGGAAGCCTTATGGAGTCTATGAATGAGTCTTTTGACTATACTGTGTGGTTGTACACAGTGTACACATTTTACAATAACTTTGAGGGGGTGGACATTTTTAGTGATATTTTTAATAGGAAATTGTTAAAGACATTCTCTTGAGGTCCATTTTGTGCACTCATAATTGTTTTTTGGAATCCTTTGCATGCTTAGCATACGTTTACTGCTTAAATAACTTTTTCTTTTTTTTTAATCCAAATGCTGAAGTGTTTTGTGGTATAAAAATGTTGTGAAAATCAGTGCTAGAGTGATAATGTTTTTCTGTCAATTGTCCATTTGATAATTGTTGTTACAAAAAATACTTGAGCAACCTACCACTGGCGCAACATGAATATATGAGCTTTGAATAAAGTCCAAAGTATTCATCAGTTTTGATGTAGCTCTTAGCATATCCATACAACTGAGCACATTGCCTTTCAAAGCATACTCAATTTGATAGTGTCTGTTAACACAGGAGGTCGACACATGTGCACTAGAAAGTGTCATCCTAGTTCTGTGTTGGCGCTATTTCAATCCAATAATATGACCAAAACTGAGTTGTTTGACTTGTTCTTGACTGAAACAACAGCATGGATCATTGTGCCACTTTGTGGGCAAACTATTCAGTGCTAAAATTGTAAAAAGTGTGTTTGTTGAATGTAGAGAGTATACACAGTTACAAAAATCATCCTGCCACTCATGCTTTATTGAAAACATTATATTGCACACACAAAATATTAGGATTAGGGATGTTTATCTCCATATTTGAAGCCAATATGATATGCGATGCGATACGTTTCACCCATATTATGATGCAACGTGATCTTATTTAGAATCGATTCTATGCAATATGCTACAAACAGTTTGCAATTAATTCTTTGGTTCAGACAGGTGGCAAATCATAAATGAACTTTCTAGCATCTCAGTATGCGTTGTAATACATTATATTCAGATAGCAGCAGTGGTGATGAGAGAACGCACTAGAGAGGAGTCAGTCTACAGATAAAATACCAAAAGTCATAAATTATTGGTTATTTTTCTTAATAATATAACTATAGCACATCAATTAAAGTTTTTTACCAAATGTTTTAAACGATGCGTAAATGCCAACTTGTAAGCTTCACTTGTGTCCTACCGTATACATGAAACCCCAAATATACTTGGGTTTTGTGGTTACTGGGAGGTTAAAACAAAACCCTGTTGAAACAAATATAGATGTAATGCTCCACCAACCTTATGTTTTGACTTACATTGAAAGATTCAGCAATTAATAAGAAGCTTCAGACCCCTCCAAACTCTCTACAATTCGTAATCAGACATTGTTAACGTGAAAGTTGACGAGTCCATTTTCTGGGTATTATGCAGCTGTACGGGGGGTGAACTCTGGAAGGTAGACTCCATCTTGGCTCCGTTTGCTCAGTCACACAGTCGTCTATTCTGAGTGAAAGCGTGGGAGTGTAATTGCTCTGAAGTGGACTCCATTTTGGCTCTGGTCACACAGTGGCACAGTAGGCCATTCTGAGGGAATAGGAGTGAGTTCAGCAGCGCTGGAGTGGAATTGTCAGCATTCTTCAGCACTGCTGTCATCTTTAACCTCTTAACAGAGCCTCTTCACTTTGAGTTCTCACACTCACAGTCACACAAACACAAACAAGTGAGCATAGACAAAGAAGGACTGACACACACCAGACACAAGACGTGTAACAAGCAAACACCGCTCAGAAATAACACATGGAAACTGTGTTTGAGACTGACAGGGTGAGACAGAGTGAAAGTGTATATCTCTGTGCACGTGTATACGTATGTAATTCGGTAATAACAGGCTTCAGTCACAGCTCTGTCATTATTTAATTACAGCTTCCTCCCATCTCTGTGGCAACGCAATGTTTCCCTGATTGGTGTGTGCTTGCAGAGTCACTTCGTAACTCCCTGACCTTAAAAGTAAGAGGTGAGGCAGTGGCTGCGTTTCCAAATCTAGTGAGCTGTCTTCCTAGAGAGCATTTGTGGACATCATAGACACATACAAATATTGTCTAGGAAGAGCACACTAAGTATTGTGACACAGCCAGAGAAAGAGGAGATGCTGGGATGACTGAATCACGCACTTCCTATGGTCAACCAAGACTGGACACAAACACACACTCACGCCCTCTGTGGTGTTTAGTTTGTCAGGTTTTCAAGTTTGTCAAACAGCAGTGAGTAGTTTCGGTGGTGTGTGAGAATTTGTGTGTGGGTGTTTGTGGAAGTGTGTGTGTTCAATGTACAGTATGTGTTTTGCTGGTTTGGCCTTTTTCTTGACCAGAATCAATGTTTCATTGCTCAGAGAAAATGTTTAAATAGACCAAACTTTTTTGCTATGGTAAATGTGTCTTATTTTGGATTTTTAAGCTATGTGTTGATTAAAGACCCATCCTGAAGCCATATGAGCTCATAGCTGGATAAACAGATGTAAGATAGTAAATGATCGAATGAAACATGAATTAACATTCAGATTCTGTTTTGTCATCTCGTGTACAGTTACATATGAAGATGTTACATTGTAAAGTCCTCCTGGGAACTTCCTACTTGCAAGATTGAAAGTCGTAATTACAATGTGGTGTACATTCAAGTGACTATGGTTAGAATAAAAACAACAATGTGCAGTTTTATATTTCCTTCTCTCTCTTTCAGACACATTTAGAGCCTGTATAAACAATTGAAACAATCAAATGTAATGTAATGCTTTGTGTATTGTGCCCTTCAAGTGAAGTTGAAAATATTGTAATTAAAAGTTTTTAACACATGAATGACCAAGAGAAGTGTAGGGGGACTCAGAATCTAGAGGATAGTTGAGTTGTGATGTTGGAAGGGACACATCAATTATGAAAAAAAAAAAAATCAGAAAAACTGAACTATATAATAGAAATATATCTATAATCTATAATGTAGATATCAGTTGGCACATAACAATTCGAGTGAAGGATTTAAAGTTAAACACTCACTGTTTTCTTTATGTGACTAAATGTTTAATTGTGATACCATGTATAAATTGCATGATAGAAATGAAAAAGTTTAATTTACATAAGAATGTTTTCGTATTACCATTTTTTTTTTGCAAATGTTATATCTAACCTTCAACCACAGCACAAAATAGTACAGCCAAAATCAAAACTGAATTCAACCTAGTTTCTGTTACAGTTCTTTAATTGATTTAGAAATATCATGGTAACCACTTCTGTGCTATTTCTTTCATAAATGCAATCATTCTGACATGAGTTGAAGGCCGTGTATGATGAGGTGAAGGAGAAGGGGGTCAGAAAGGGCTCACAGGACTCTTTCATTAGAGAGTGTGTCATGTTTATGGGTCAGACTTGCCCAGTCTGAATAGATCATGTCTAAGCAGCATTGTGTGTGAAACATAGCATGCTGTTGAGGTTTTTGTCCCTCTACAGCACCCATAATCACCACCTATTCTGATACACTAAGATCTGAGTTCTCATAGAGTTTTATTCCCAGAGGAATGTCTGCCACCCTCTATGTGTGTGTATATATATATATATATATATATATGTGTGTGTGTGTGTGAGTCTTGGATGCTGCACAAATCAGGATCTATTTGAAAGGGTTGAGTCTTTGAATGAAAGCTTAGTGTTGTTCTCTGGCTTACACAGTTGATCCTGTTCAGTGTATGCCCTCTAATCGGCTTTTGCTAATGTGAATTCTCGAACAATCACCCTCACTCTTTTTCTCCTTTCTCTCTCTGTGTCTTAACCCTTCTCTTTCAAACACTAACAACCATCACATCTTTTCTTTTACTTAGTTAATCACTCCATTGTTTTAGCCAATAAATTGCTGACATAAGGGCAGCAGGGTGTGGAAGTTGTGTGTCTCTCTCTTTCTAAGTGTGGGTGCTGATTTTGTCTGTACACCGTTTTATCAGGTTGTCTCTGGCCACAAACACAAGATCTCCATATGTTCCTTTAAAGGGATCTTCCTTTGAGCATATATTAGTGTGTGTGTGTGCGTGTGTGTGTGTTAAGTTGTAAATTCCTGCGTGTAGCCAGTGTGTGTAAAGGTTCCAGAGGTTAAGTGAGCAAAGGTGAGAATGTCCTTAGGGTCACTGGTGAAAGTTGTACGGTGGCTTAACGCTGAGCACCTGGGCTTAGCCCTGACTGATAAGGACCACACTTTGTGTGTCTCATTAAAATATGAAAAAGAAATTTTGTAAAATGTTTTAAGTGATGTACACTCATATGTAGATATAAATGAGAAAAAGCTACATAGAACCCCACCATAGGGGTTATTGTTTTAAAAGTGCATTACTAGCCGTCGACCTGGAATTGCAATTTAAAGGTACTAGTATAAGGTACTTCATAAGTTATTAACAAAAATGTAACCACATCACTGAGTGCTTCCATGTATTAGCTTATTCACTCCAAATGCAAAACGAATCACACTGACAAAGCAAACATTCTTACAAATATTCAAAGGTTTAAATGATAAACCAGTTCTGTACAACAGATAAAACAACCAAATTTACTTCAGTACACCATGACAACTTTTAGCTACTTTACTTTGTGCGACTGTTTAATTAAACTTTGTGCGGTTTTAGCTGCTGTGATCCCTATGATTGAAGTTATTTCATTAATTAATTAAATAAAACTTCTAATAAGAGAAGCCTCTTGCAGTTTTCGCCAAAATCCTGGTAAATATGTGAGATTAAGTAATAAAGTGCTAAGGAAAGCTTTTTAATTAGAGAAATATTGTTTAATTATTGCAATAAGTTCAAACAATGCATGAAAAATTTGAAAGGGGTTTAATTACACTTAAAGACTAAATGAGAAAAAGAAAAAAAAAATCTATCTATCTATATAAAAGAAAAACAAATAAAATCAGTGAAATACAAGCAAAAACGTATCCAGTGCACAGTTTTTCCAAATGCATTTTCCATAACAAGCTGTTGCAAAAAAATCATAAAGTTTTAACAATTGCGAGTTCATTTGGCTTCCCAGAGGAGCTTATCATCTCATCACATTCTCATAAAAATGCTTCACGAAAAAGACTTTCTTTTTACGTTTCTTGGAACACCCCTGCAGCTCACTCCTGAACTTTCTCTCAGAGCTTTTAAATCAAAGGCAAAATGAGTCGTTTACTAAGTCATGTCCGACAGCCCCCCACTTTGGGCACTTGCACAAGTATGGTGAGGCATTATATCATCATAAAAACAGCATCATAATGGCCACCTAAAGAGAGAGTGGGTAGGAGGACAGAGATTGTTTTGAAAGAGGGGATATTACCAAATATTTCCTGAAGACCACCCATAGCCTGAAAAGCTGATCCTCTTCTTAGTCTCTGGGGCTCTAAACCTGCCCATTTATGATCAGGCACGGTGGGAGGCAGACATGTATGGTGACACTTGATTATGTGTCTGTCAGCTATCTTGCTGGCTTCCTGGGTGTGTGTGTGTGTGTAACAGTAGCTTAAGGGATGATGTAAGCGGGTTTCCTAATTGCAGGGTGATACAAGGGTGCGTCAGATCTCACTGCCTCAGGGAGCATTAAATGTGTGTGTGTGTGTGTGTGTGTCCTCAGGTAATAGAACGATATAAAGACTCTCTGGTATGTCTTTCTGCGGCTGTTTTCTTGGATACCGGATAAACGCGGCTTTTTTCTTGTTTCCACATCCTTTCACTCCTCAAATAACCACTAGAACTGACGCAACACCTGATGAAAATGAGATGCCTCAATTTAACAAGGCAAAAGAGAACTAGGCAGATTTAAATTGACCTTTTCTCCTTTGGGGTCTGAGGATGGGGGTTGTAATTAGAGTTTTTGAAAAATTCACCTGTTTTAACTCAAGCTGCTGACTGTATTAAAGGCTTAGCTTTAGGGAAAAGTGATATATCTGGCACTCACTTTGTCTTTTAGAAATTTGTATAACTTTCTGTTTTAACAGTGTGTGGTCTTTCTCACTTTTCACTGACAGGTTTTCTTATATAAAACATTAGCTTGCCACATTAAAATTAGTAATTAGAGTCCAAAACAAAAATAAAAAACAAATGAGTATTCTTAGTTTTCACTCATAATTTTAAAGGAATCATAACACATTTAATTAAGCATGACATTTTGAAGTAGAATAACTGATATAGTATTATACTAATTATCTTGCAAAAAGTATTCCAATAATTAAAAAATCACTTTTTCACAGTGTCATTGTTACATGTAAGTCATATTTTACTGTAGCTTTTGCTCAAAGTTGTCTCAAAAATGAGCTACAATATGTCATTTTGATGACATTCAATTGAAATTTATACATAAACATTATTTGTCATTCATGTCTTAAATTTTTATGGATACATTTAGGATTTGAGTTAGTCAATATAATTAGCTTTATATAAAAACAACCTTTGGTATGTCCTCATTTAGATGTAAGTATGTGTGTGTGTGTGTGTGTGTGTGTGTAATTGCAGGAATGTGCATTTGAAAGGATGGGAGGAGTAGAGAGGTGGAGAATGACACCACTCTACCTGTTGAAACAAAACACAAATGTAATAAGGGCTCTCCTGACTTTTGTCTTGTGTGGGTGGGTGTGTGAATGTATGTGTGCGTGTGTGTGGTGGAGGGGTTAACAAGAAAAGTTCAAAAGTTCACTTAAAATAGGTTACTGCATGTTTTTATGATTCATTGCATTGTTATGCCTCTGCAGTGTTTGCACACAAACACACATCCACGCACATTCCGCTGTTATAAACACAATTTCAATAATCCAAACAGCTTCAAATAACTGTGAAGAGTAAATGATGTTTCATTGCTGTAATATTATACAAAAATGACATCTGATGTTCGTTTTAGGTTATCTTCTTTCCGTCTCTTTGTGGAGGTTCATGGGGTGATGGGCAGGGTAAGGGGTGATGAGAGGAGGTGTGGGGGGGTGGCAGCAGTAAACGAGTGTAACTGCAGTGAGAGTGACGTGCTAAGCAGAGGGGTGGAGACGCTTGTCTTTTCAGAGTGAAGGGAATCACCATGGCAGCAATTAAAAGCCTGAGGCTCCCCGCACCGGGTCAGTGTGCACAGAGAGATGAAAGTGTGTTTGTGCATGCATGTATGTGTGTGTCAGAGAGTGTGTGAGCTCCCCAAAAGCCGTTACTCAGCAGGAGAGAGAGAAATTAACTAATGAACTTTTAGAGTAGCAAATCTTTGAGAGAAGGACAGGTGTCAGCCACAGTGGGGCGATGAACTGATTAAACTGAACTGTGATAGCTATGAGTCACAATACATGCTTTTGTTAAATGTTTTATGCATCAGTTGTTACCATATGGAATTAATCATTAATAAAATAGGATGACATTCACAATAGATTTAAAGGAATCATTCAAAATGACATTTCTGTGATTATTTACTAATCATTGTGTCTTTAAGTGACCCATTCATAGTGAGCTTATAAGTGTCTAACTCAGAATAGGTGGGGAAGAACATATAAAAACAGGTGTGTGTGTGTGTGTGTGTGTCTCTTTGGATGTGGAATGCCAATATTGCTGGAGCTGTTGTCTTTTAAGATAAATACACACATTTACCTGAGCACCAAAGATTTTGATACATTATACATTCATTTATATTTTCAGAAATGTTCATATGCGCTCACTCACCCTCACACACACCTGCAGGTAACTGTATTGTTTTTTCCAGTGAGGCGGAAATTGCTACGATGGTCTTGACATGGTCGTTGAACATGCATTTATGGAATGTGTCTTTATGCTAGTCTACAGTGCTCTATCAGGCATAGAAATCAGTAGTTTAGATAAGCCTGTGAAAGTGAGAGAAAAGTGAGAAGTAGAATTCAAGGGACGTCTGTATTCGTTTATTGACTTTAAGTCATTCCAAACCCGTACAAGACTTGTTTTGCTTGTGAAAAGAATCTGATAAAATAAATATACGAAGACATATAAGCACTATGACTAAGACTGATTCAGACGTATTTTACAAAATGGCTAATTTGTACGACTTCAAACGTATGATTTTGAACAATTTGTCTAGACCACAGTGACGGGTAGGTTTGGGGGCGGGGTTAGGTCTAGGTTATTCATGCAAATTCGTGTGAAACTGGTAAAATATGTATAATTTAGTAAAACGTGTATGCAATTTGTACAAATTAGCCACCTTGTAAAATATGAATGAATTGCTGTGAGATCAGGCTGGTAATATTTAATAAATCATAAGAAATTTCTATCCCTCCACAGACATTTTTCCAAAAAATCATAAAGACTTTGTAAAAGAAATCCTTATTGAGTGGTTAAATCCAAATCTTCTGAAGAGACAAGATGGGTTTATATGATGGACTGATTTAATTTAGGTTTCTTATTATTATTCACAGAACACAATCTTTTCTTAAACGTTTTGAAAGTGTCAAAGTTTTGGTGTAAGGGTCTTTCAATGGAAAGTTTCATTGAAAATATTAAAAGGTCCTGTCCCTATTCATTGTTATTGTGTGAAAAAGAGCAACATGTGGGATATTTTTTGGATGAGCTGTTCCTTTAAAAGTGCAGTTGGGTAAAAAAATCCCTACAAGCTCAGTAAATTTCATATCAAGGTCACTCTGACAGTTTATGCCTCTTGTTTTGACCCAAGCAAGCTTGACTCTCTGTGCTACTTAAATATATGTGTGTGGAGTGTGTCTGTGAGCATGTGTGTGTCATGACTTTAGCATCTCAGTCGCTCACCTCCTCCTGTCTGTCAGTGTGTGTAGTGTCGAACTGACAGATGGGGACTAATTAGCCCTGATCATTTTAGTAGATGTGTATTTGGTGCTTCTCTCTCACTCGCTCGCTCTCTTTTTCTCTGCTTTCCTTCCCTCTACTGTATGTTTTCCTTTGGGACAGAAATGTTTTCACTTGGGAATGGGGGTCTAGCAGGTGTTAATTTTATTTTTCCCTTTGTCTCTCTCACTCTCAGCCTCTCTCCCAGGAATTCCTCCCATGTTAGGTCACTGTAATCTCACTTGTCCAGTTCACTATTATGATGAAGACATGCAACATAATACCACCATTCGGAAGTGTGTTTGTTAGAAAGAAAAGAAGAAAGAACGAGAGAAAGAGAAAAAGAGATTTGCCGGAGAGACAAAATGGACTTTTAAACCTAAGTTCTTGAAAGGAATTTTTCAGATAATCCCCCTCTCCCGCCACTAAGCCCACTCTCCAGAAAACGTACTTCATTTCCATTGACGATTTCTCTCACGTACGTTACGCTCTGTTTGCCAGCTCCTTCCTAAGAGCCTCAAAGCGTCGGCCATTGCAGTGCCCTTTACAAAACCAACTTCCTCCTCATCACCTCTTTCTCTGTGAGGTCTCTTCCTCTTCTGATGTGTTTCTCATTCTGACTAGAAATCGTTTGAGCTGTGAATGAGTTTGGCCTATAAGACCCCAACAGCATGCGGTTAAGTTCACTGAACCATTCTAATCAACACTTTTCACAAACATACAGAGTGATTATGTGAGTATATTTCAAAAGATGCTGGGCGCAGTTGAGAAGAAAGAAATAACAATTTGTCAAAAACCCCAAAGCAAAACTTCTCTTTGTTTGAGAAGTCTTCAGGAATGTTTTGTTGAAGAAGGTTTGACATCTGCGTTGGTTTAATATGTTAAACTAAACTGAGACTTTGCTGATCTTGTGGAAACTGGATTTGAACTTGTGTCAGTGCAAAACAGTGTTTCTCATCGAGATTAGGTTTACTGGATGTGTGTGTCTGTGTAAATCCCCTGGCCTCTAAAAATAATGCAGGAACTGTCGGGAATGTGACACACAGATATAACGACTGCGAGAGCTTAACATGGATCAACACCACACAGACAAACACACAGACTTACACACCCTATAAAAACACTCTCTCTCAATAAACCTAAACCTGTCGACAACTACTGTCATATTTAGACACACTCACAAAAGTCTAAAGACGAGCCCAAATGCACACACACTCACACTGTGATGAAATTCAACTTTAAGTGAAAGTAACTTTTTTTTTATTGTCAGCTGATAATGCATGTGCATCTGTAGACACAGTGTGAAGTTTGCATGTGTGTGTTTGTGTGTATGCTTGCACTCTGGGTGGTAATGTCTATCTGCTCATGTGGGCCAGTTAATTTTAGATGTCTCTTTCTGCTCAGAAGTCTCTCTTGCGTCGCGTCTGTGTCTGTGTAGGAATTTGTCACTGTGAGTGTCAGATGAATTCATGAGGCGTCAGTGATTTCAAAACTAGATGTTTATCAGATCACACCTAATGTGCTAAACACTCACCTTCAGATCATTCCAAACCCACAAGACTATCGTTTGTCTTTGAAACACAGGCGAAGTGTTTTTCTATGTAACCTGAAAGATTAGTTAATCAAGGCTTCCATTTATACGTACAGTCATTTGAGATTTGTTCTTGCACATTAATTATTGCAAATATGGCTGAGTTGTTATTTTATTATTCTATATATGTGTGCTAATCTGAATGTACTACTGCAGCATTTATTGACTCGCATGGAATACTTTTATGATGACCTATATGAAGTGTCAGCGTTCAGGTGAATTAGACTTGAAATTAAAAGATAAACAAAAGTCTTTGAAACGACATGAAGGTTAGTAAATGATGATAATATTACATGTCACACTTTTTTTTCCTAAAATGTCTCATGAATTTTGATGCTTTTGATGGCCAGTTAAACACTGTGGATTGAACCTCACAAACCATGTCCAGCAGTCTGTGTGGGGATGTAATATTTCACTCAACTCAAAATGCAATGCAAATCACAACACTGATTTCACAATACAATTTACACGATACATGTAACTAAATCTTTGCTTAACTAAAAGTTTAGCTTGTGCTCTTGCCGTTTAAAATTAGAGGTAACTGCTACATTTTGTCATGATCCATACAAAGATGTTACATAATCAGTTGATTTAAATTAGGTTGTGTCATTTTAAAATTCAAAGTAAAATCAGAATGGTCAGAAATTTTACTGCATAAAATACCTGCACAAAACAAAAACAGCAGAATGCAGGAGAACGCAAATTCACTCTCTGACAGCAGGGGGTGCTTCTGGAACACAGGTGATTTGTGACTCTGGAATTGTGAACATATCCGAACAAAAGCTATAACAATTTTTGGTTAATTTTTGTCATAAAGGATCATTTAATTTGTTTTTGTGTATGTGTACAGTATGTGTGTGCCTGCTTAACCAAATTTTTGGGACAATTTGTACTTAACAGTGAGCTTAATCTGACAGAATAAAATAAAGTACATTGTTAACCTTTAAACTGTAGAATGTTTTCTGTTAGGGTTAGGATGTGGTTGTTGTATTAATAGCTAGCAGTTTATAAAAACACAGTGGACGTCTTTGGAATGTCCCCGTTTAAGTAAACATCTGGCTGTTGGCAGACAAATAGGGGAAGTTATTGATTAGTCATTTGTATTTTACTGAATGTTGTGTCTAAAAGCACAAATGGATGTGATCTTTCTTTGATTTGGTGTAATAAAACTCTCCACCATGGTGTCTGGCTACTCTGGAGATGTGGGTGTGGTTAGACAAATATTTGTGTTTGACAGACAGCGGTGGCTGACTGTTTATTGAAGTTTATGTCTGATGGACAGAACTGGAAAAAGAGCAACACGCCAACTATGAATAATCTCTTGGAGCAAGTGTACAGACTGCAGTGGTATGTGTTTGACGTGCATTATTGGCTTTCTGTGATTGTGGATGGTATCCTTCAACGGTCAATATGTTTTTAGAAACTAAAGCTAGCACGCTTTCACAGACACAGCCTTTATCAGTGTGACCCGAGGATGCAAACGCAAACGCATACACACTCACACCAGGTCTTTCTCTCTCGCTCTATAAACGCATGACTGAGGGCCATGTTTTAAGAGGGAGATGGAGAGATCGGAGAAGAGAAAAGTAAAAGAGCAGCTGAAGTGAGCGCCAATTTGCCTTCCAGCTTTTGAGGGCTTTTTAAGATGCTCAGCTTTCAGTCCATATAAGATATAGAGGAATGACCTCTTAAACCACTAACACACACACAAAAACTTTCAATGTCTACTCATCCCTGGTGGCATTACTAGAATGCCACCCTGAGGTGAGCATTTGGATGAATAAAGCAGACAGGTCATTTTAAGGAAAATCTATACCCAATAAAATTATATGAAATTTTAGGGATAATGTTTAAGGAGATTATGTGATTTGCAAAGTCATACACAACACCAGAGAGAAGTCTGTTGCTTCACCAGAAGTTTTTTGTGTTTCGTTTTTTGATATTTTGATTAAAAATTCAATGGTTAGAAATGTTTTTTTTTTTTTTATGAAACATATGTGGATGACTCATTCACATTAAGAGCTGAAACACACACATACAAAATAGATAAGGGTGAATTTTCATTACATGTTTAATGTTAAATCTTTAAATTCCTTTGCCACTCATGTCACACACCAACAATAGGGAGATGTTTTTATAATAAAAGTCATCATCTATAAATAAAAGTTATTTTCTCTTGAATGCAAAATTGCATTCAGATGGACAAATATCGCTACATTCCCTCCCTCTCTCTCTCTCTCTCTCTCTCTCTGAGTGTGTGATCTATTAAGATAGTCAGACAGGGGTTGACAGATACACAAAGGCTTCTGCAGTTCTATTGTGGTGGCAGCCTCACCATACAGTACGATCATTGTGTATGGCCTGCGGGTGGACTGTGTGTGTGTGTGTGATCATGGGACTTACACACTGCTCTGTGATGAATTACTCAGAGTGGGCAGATTATGCCAGTATGACATTGATACATTGAGACATCTAGTGCGATTTTATTGCATTCAAAATGTGTGTGTGTGTGGGTGTGTATGTGCAAGGGGATGGGAGTATAAGGATTTTTGAGGGTGTAGAGGCACTTTTTATCGCATGGGTGTAATGACATCAAATTGCTCTCCAAACATATACATACATACATACAAAATGTTTTGTAAAACAGATGTTTTGTAAGTTCCAATTTCCATGTGTACTTTAAACAAACACTAACATCTTTTTGTTTTAACATTTGTTTCTGCAAAAATAAAATGGATGTGGATATCTGTGGATAAAAAACTGTGTTTGTGTCTATGTGTGTGTTTGCTCATATGGATGCGTTATTGGCCACATGCAACTATGTGTGAATGTTTGTGTGTTTTGGTTGGAGTATATATTGAATTCCTGTCTTTGTGCTTTCTTGCTGTCATGGAAACATGTTTTCGGGAGTGCGGTGGTCCATAGGAATCAAATGAGGCGTGAATAATTTATCTCTTAATGACTTCATTCACATCAATAGCATTGACTCTAATAAACCTCCTGCCATGACTGGAGTGTGTGTGTGTGTGCGGGTTTATGTGGTTTATGAGGACACAAATTTGTATGATGTGATTGGTAATAGGTATTACAATATGAAGGTGATTTATGAGGACATTTTCAGTGTCCCCGTAATTCAAAAGGCTTAAAAGGCTTGTATACTAAATTATACAAAATTATTATTATTATGATTTCCTGTAAGGGATGGGTTTAGCGGTAGGGTCAGTGTAGGACAATACAACATACAGTCTGTAGAAACACCATAACGCCTATGGAGAGTCCCCATAAATCACAAAAACCAACGTGTGTGTGTGTGTGTGTGTTCCTCCATGTGGCACTGATGAAAGCAAACACATTTACGTGTGAGTTTTTTCATGATT
>JAUYWG010000031.1:1769500-1794521 GCA_034779775.1 Enteromius afrohamiltoni
TTTGAATTAATGATTGTGTGCTTTAATGAGATGCCCAGGCAAGCTGGCCATCACACACACACACACACACACACACATAGGAGGAGTGGGCAGTGCAGGTAGACAATAGTGGAGGAGAGCAGAGCAGACCGAGTGAGAAGAAAGGCTGGAAAGTGAAGAACAGTGATGAGGGAAGACTGACAACTAAATGAGTGAGAAAAAAACAGGTTGAGAGACAGGAGAGAGAAGGATGTATATGTGTGTGTGTGTGTGTGTTTTTTAGTAAGGATCAGAAGTATTTATGAGAATGTATTACTCCGTTACCATAATCATTAAACACCAAGTAGGAGAACCGACATCATCATCTTCCAACACTGTATCTGTATTTTTCTCTCTCAGGCAGCTGGACTATAATCAGATTTCCTGCATTGAAGACGGAGCATTCCGAGCTCTGCGGGACCTAGAAGTACTGTAAGTGCACTGCATCCCTGTGTGTGAACTTGTGTGGTTGTGTTCTGCTGAATTAAATCTGATGCAGAGATCTTTTTAGATATCACGGTCTTATTAGACTTTGGTCAGATCTGGGCCACACACGTTTTGGGACTGCTCCAGAAACTTTGTTTGATTTTTAGATTGAAATTGAGATTAGAAAATTGTACATTTATGTTAAACTGTATTGATTTCTTTGTGGGTGACGTGCTGTGTTTGGCTGTCAGATCATTCCTGCTGAGTGTTGAATGATTGTATAAAATTCATATCTGCTTTTTAAAGTTGGATTAGTGAAATAATCCTGTTAACGAATGGAATCAAGACAGATAAATAGGATTGTGTCAGATTATTTTACTAGAACTGTTTTGATGCTTTTTGACAAATGGACAGAAAGAGTTTATGAGCTGTAATAATATCGGATATGCATCTATAAAGAGGTTCCCTGCACATACATGCATGAAGGCATATTGATATACTGAAAAAAGCAAGTCTATAAATTTATGAATGAACTAGTGTAATAGGAAAACATTTAAAGGATTATTCCCCCAAAATTCTGTTCTCATTAAATGATTCTCAAGCAATATACCAAAGCATATTTTCATACAGAACACAAAAGGTGTTATTTAGCAGAATGTCTAAGATAATATTTTTTATACAATTGAAATATATGGGAACCAGGGGCAGCTGTGGTAACCATTTGCTTTTCATTAGTGAAATATTCATTTTTATTGTTCTAAAATGTTCTATGAACTGATCATTTTCTTTCTTTGTTTCACAGCACACTGAACAACAACAATATCTCTCGTTTGTCAGTCGCCAGTTTTAACCACATGCCCAAGCTTAGGACATTGTGAGTATCTCACACACACACACACACACACACGCACACACTCAGACATTAAACCAGTTCTTCAGACTGTCATTGGCATGTTATCCAGCCCTTATCATGCTGGCCCTTAATAAGTGTGATTATGAGGTAATAGGACATAATAACCACATTAATATGTATGTTTCATTAGCATACATTTTGTAGATTGGAGTCCTTTGTGTGTGATCATGATTTAATCCCATTTACGTGATGAGCTGAAGTAGGTAATTGCTATATCGGTATTCTGGTCCTTGTTAGCTAAACGTCAACAATAGATGATGGGAAGAATGCCAGTGAATGCCAGGATGGGAAGGACCATTAAGGCCATGAAACCTACACTTGTAAACAGTGGTTACCATATACGGTATTGCTGTAACTAAAGATAAAGGTATTAAAAATATTTTTTACTGATATAAAGCTGAAAAAAAAATATATATATATATATATAATATAGAATATAGAATTTTAAAGAGCGCACAAAAGCATGTAACAAAAAATGACTACAAATTAAAATGAAAACTGAAAATACAAAAATAAAAGATTGTACAAAATATTAATAGTTATTATAATCATTTATGAAAAATGCTAAATTAAATTAACTAAATTATTACTAAAGTTACCCATTTATTTCCATGGAAAGATCAGTCATAGTTAAACATAAAATAAAAATAAACATTAAACATAAAAAAATATTAAACACCATGTAGCAATTCCGCAACAAGGTCACTGTAACGCCGTAGGCGTGTCCTGTCTGTGTTTTCTGTCTGAACGTTGTTAATGTTATGCCATGTGCTTTTGTGTGTTTCTTTACCTGTCAGCTTCCTCATGTTCCTCATTTGTAACCCCCGCCTTCCTCATCAACATTCATTCATCCCCAGCCGTGTATGTCCAGGTGTTTCCCATTTGTCTCCAATTTGTATATAGTATATAACCATTGTCTTGTTTAATGCCCAGTTGTCTGTCGGTGAAGTTGCATGTGTTTTACTGCTGTCTTGGTCCCTGTATCCTGAGTTTGTCTATTAAATACTTCATGTTTTGGAGCTTGTTGTCCATTGCCGTTCATGATCGCCGAGAAGTAGCGGCGCGCCCGTAACAGATCGACAGACCAACAACGAGATGGCATTCACTGAAAGGAAAGCGGCCATCTCAGCGGACCATACGGCACATTCCGCGGTGCCATCAGTTGATGGGATCGCGATTAGCCATCCGCCGAGTTCTGCTCCCGAAATTGCAGCGAAACGAAAAGAGCTTTGTGGGGCGTTCTGTCGTGCTTTCCCAAACTGCAGAAAAATAATTTAAAATATGTGACACGGCGAAAGGGGCCGTGTAGTGCACAGCTGGTTCCAGTCCCACAACACAATCAATGCCAGTTGTACAGTATTGTGCTGTATACTGCTCTGTCGGTTCAGGTCTTTCAGCAAAAAGAGCAGTCACCCATCCTAGTGGCTTCTGATCCACTAGCGAATGGTTCCGACACCACAACGCAGCGAGAAGGGCTGTGTGGTGTGCAGTCTGGCTCAATTATACAGCCAGAGGAACTAAGTTTAACCCCATCAGTGGCAGTGTCTCAGTCAGTCGGTCCTCACAGTTCCTAGCCTGCAAATAACGGGTCCTAATCCCGTTCCATGGTATGAGGAGCCATGTTCATTAGCGTTGCTCTGTGATTTGGGTTCGTTGTGGCCGGATCCAGACACAGTCTGTGATACAGATCCTGTGTGGCCGGATCCGCCACATCCACCGGATAGTGATCCGGGTTCATTGTCGCCTGAGCTTTATGAAAACTGTGAGGCTCCATGTTCCGAGCCGCCAGAGTCTGTGTGTGACTCAGAGTCTCCACCGGGTCTCCAGAGTCCCCATTGGTGGCTGCAGAACCCATGGAGGTCCCTGAGTTACTGTCCGGTTGGCCAAGAGGAGTGCTGTCACAGCCTATTTGGTCTCGGAGAACGTTATCACAGTCAGTTCAACCTCAAAGGGCAAGATCACTGATGGTTGGTTTCAGAAAGGGACGCTATCATTGTCTGGTTGCCCCGAGAGGGCTTTGTGACTGTCTGGCCAGCCCAGATGGGCGGTCTGCCCCGATGGTCATCTCCGTCGCCTGCACTGCCCTGGAGGTCAGCTCAGGAGAGCATCGTCGCTGCCTGCCACCCGCAGTAGATTTTGATATTCTAGGCTAAGCCATTCAGGACTTTATAAGCAATTAACAAGATTTTAATATATATGTAATGTTAATGAGCAAGAAATAGTTCGATGCAAAGTTAATTAGCTTAGAAACAGCATCATGTCTAAAGAAATTTAGATGTCATATTCAAAATGTTTCACACGATTTAAAACATTTCAGTCAGGAATTATAGTTTGGGAAAAAACAAGCCAATACATTTGTTCAAGTTTATGCCTCAATAACAAGCAAACAAATACAAAAAATACACATTACTCATTATACTGATAATTACTTGACTGGTCTAGTCACTGCATTCTTCTTGTCTGAGGTAATCCAAAAGCTTATTCCTCTGAGCGCGTCTTCTTTGAGGTATATCATATCTATTGTGCTCGTGGGACGTGGTCGCATTAAAGATGATGAAAGAGACGTTAAAGACTGGAGATCGCACTGGTTTCATATGAATTACTTTATCACAGAATTTTTGTTTTCGATTAGACTGTCTTAATGTGATAGTAGACATATCAAGCTTCATACAGATATAACTCTCATGTCTCTTTGTGGATTATTTGCTGAGTTTCAGTTAATTTAATTTAATGCATTTCTCATTGAAGATCACGCAGACCAACGCGGCAGGCAGTGCACCCTGTTTGTTTTCTTCATTTCCTAAATGCACAAAATTGTGTTGTTTTTATATTTGTATACAAATTGAAGTAGACCCTTCACAGATTTGATTGATGTATTATTGTGATCTGTAAGATCAAAACTCAACGTGCAATTTAAGTTCTTATTGGCGTCATCACGAGAAGACACCTCAAAACGCACATGTGCGTTTGTCGACCCCAGGGGGTTAACATACACACGGCACAGGTTTTTGTCAATACTGTATCAGCTTAGACTGCCATTGGATAATCAAATGACTTTTTCTCTTTCACTCTCCATCTCTCTAGTCGTCTGCACTCAAATAATCTGCTGTGTGATTGCCATGTGGCCTGGCTCTCTGATTGGTTGAGACAGAGGCCCCGCCTTGGCCTCTACACACAGTGTATGGCTCCGTCCTCGCTAAGGGGCCACAACATTGCTGAGGTTCAGAAGAAAGAGTTTATGTGTACAGGTGAGTTTGTGTGTGTTTTATTTGGAAGGTTTGTTGACAGAAGATAAGAGCTTGGGAGAATAAATACATGAATTTGCTGTTTTGTATTGTCAAAGCTTTCATATTGTCAATTTTTTTTTGGCTGTTCTCTTTCTTTGCTCACGCTTTCAAGACTTCAGTGAAGGCAAGTTGTCTGTGCTGAAATAACATGGGCAAAAACGTTCCTTTACTTCAAAATGGCATTTAGTTGCAATATGCAGTTCACAACTTTTTTGCTTGAGAAAGTTTTTTTGTTGTTGTTGCTTTTTAATTTAATTCAACCTTCAAACTCAACCTTACTATGTGTAGCACATCCCCCCTTCATCCCTGTCATCTCTCTGTATGTGTGTTTTAGGGCCCCAGTCACACTCATCCTGTAGTGTGCTGCAGTGTCCTGAGCTGTGCACCTGCAGTAATAACATAGTGGACTGCCGGGGGAAAGGACTGAATGAAATACCCACCAACCTGCCGGAAACCATCACTGAAATGTGAGTGAGGAGTAGATACACATTTTTTTTTAAAGTCCGGTAACACTTTAAAGTAGGTAACACTTGTGAACTATGAACTATCATTTTCCTTTCTTAATTTGAATAAAATGATCAGCTCATTATGAGAGAGATCCATAAACTAATGATGTGATAATCTCATTCAGGTGGGTTTAATTAAGGGAGGCATGCAAAATGTGCAGAGCAGGGGGTCCCCAGAACTGCAATTGGGAACCACTGGAATAAGGCATTAATATGTGCTTAATTAACACTAATAAATTGCTAATATTCTAGTAATATGCATGCTAATAAGCAACTAATAGGTGTAGCCATAAAATAAAGTGTTACCAACAATTATTATTATTATGGGATATTTTGTCTGATATTTTAGCTCTTTTCTGGGTACGAATTTGTCACTAAAATGTGGATAAGCAGGTACACACACACATATACACATTCCCATATGTTTATATTTCTCATAGATTTTAATAAATATGATCACAATTAGTTAATTAAATTGTACCACTAAAATACTTAATTAAATAATAATAAATATGGTTGTTATATTATATTAACTACAAAGGAAAAATAATTATAATTAATAATAATATTTTCACAACACAGTACACAACAACTGTTGTTTTATTCTATTCTATTATATTTAGTGCTGTCAAATGATTAATCATGATTAATTGCATCCAAAATAAATAAAACAATTTGTTTACATAATATATGTATGTGCGCTGTATATATAAATATACACACATGCATGTATATATAAAACAAAAAATATTTGATATTAAATATTTATTTAGAGTATAAATTATTAATATAAATATAGACATGTAATACATGTACACATTTTCACAATAGATACTGTATTTGTGTATTTATTTAAATATAAACAGAACACATACATACATTATGTGAACGAAAAACATTTATTTTGGATGCAATTAATGGAAAGCACTAATTATATTATAATATATCCAAAAAACGATTGTTGGGTTAGAATACACACACACATAGATAGAGCTGTTATCAACAAGACTATGTTTATACAGTATGTCCTGTATTAGGTTGAGTGTAATGGTGGATTTGTTTGACTTTTATGGTTGACTTATGGTAATGGTTGACTTTTTTTGACAGATGTAGCTTCCACATTCCACAAACACACATACACACAGTCAGGGTTGTATCTGTATCAAGTATTTTAACTATGGAGGCCATGCCGAAGTCATGCGCATTAATGCAGTGTGGAAATGGATTTATTTTATCAATGGCATCTCTTCTGTGGGCCAGCACTCTGCCAACGGGGCCTGGATTGAGACGCCACATCTTTTTTAAACTGTTGTGCTTCTCACTGCCAGGGTCATTGTCTATCTTTTTTCTTCCCTTCTTTCTCTGTCTGTCATCCCTTCGTTTTTCTTTCTCTGAAAGCCACATGCAGGGCTTTGGCAGATGAGCCAGATTATCTCATTTGGCTCCGGCTGAATGAAATGTGTGTGTATGTGTGTGTCTGTCCACCTATGCGGGAGCTCGATTTTCATGCTCTGTCAACTTTGGAGAGCTTATCTGATTTATGACATATTTACTGTCAAAGAGAAGAACAGATATCTAGAGAGAGACAGCAAGAAGGCAAGCCGTTATAAATAAGCATTGCTATATTTTGAATGCTAGAGTACTGAATGAATAATATATTTATGATCTTTTTACTTGAATTGGCAGGTAGAAAAATGACAGATGTTGATTTTTCTTTTATTCCACTAATACGACATCAGCCGTTTATCACATTTTTGTTAAAATGCAAAAATTAAATTAGCTTGCATGTACAGTTACACATTACAGTTAAAATACATTCTTTTCAGGTTTCAAGTGTGGATTTGTTGAAAGGTAGTAGGAATAAAACACTTATATTGCCTTATATTGAAATAACAAAAGAGTAAAAAATAAAATAGGTCAGAAAAAGTTTGAAATAAGACATAAAGTAACATTTGCAATTGTGATAATAACATTGTATGATAGAAAGTCAAAATACGAAACAAAGTCGCATTTGCAAAAAGTCAGAATTATAAGAAATAACATAAAGAATTTGAACTATAATATGCCATTAGTGATTCGTAATTTCTTTATTATTAATGTTTTACATTTTTTACATTTTATTCTGTGTGGGTACCTGGCTTCATTGTTTAATTACTGCTGAAGCAAAAGTATTTGATAAGAGGGAGGTTACTAAGATGACCCCATTAGATCACCCACTCCTTGAATTTTAAATTGGTTTCACTTTAGATTAGGGAACACTTTTGCCCTGTTAACTATGATTTTTCCCGCAATAAATTTTCTGCTTGTTACTAGTTAATAAGGTAGCTGTTAAGTTTAGGCATTGGGTAGGATTAGGGATGTAGAATAAGGCATTAATATTTGGCTAGTATTTTAATAATATGCATGCAATTAGTTAAGAGACACTAAAATAAAGTGTTACCATTTAAATCCTACAGCAGCTTTTCATGTGACCGACTTGATGTAAAATACAACATTATATCTGATACCAACATATTTGTTCTTTTCCTAAGTGACAAATGTTTTAATTCCAAAACAAAAAAAACTTTTAAGTGCACTTTTAAGGCAATTTTGATATGGCAGTGTGTTCATAATGCAGTTTTTCGTGGAACACAGAGTTGTATTTGTTCTTAGTCTGACCAAATCACACAAACACACACTCATCCAGACTTGGGCACTGCCTCAGACTGGGACTACAGCAAACTGACGCAGCTGCTGCGCTGTGATTAAAGTCATCCCAGAGATATTGACATTAATCTTACATTTGTGCCTGTCACATTGATTTCCCGCCTTTTTGTCTTGGTACCCCTCTTATTGTATTAAATTTCTGTATTACAAAAACAGACTCTAAACCCAGAATTAATGTTGAAGATGCAGCATTCCAAATCAGTCAACCCCCATCTCCCATCATACTTTTCCAATAACTCTTCAATACTGCTGTCAGTGCTCGTGATTTTCCAGTTAGCCTCACCTGGATTATTTCCTCTGCCACGTTCCCTCCGTTTTGGTGATCTGGTTTATTCTCTCTGTTCGCAGCCGATTGGAGCAGAACTCCATCAAGATTATCCCAGCAGGAGCATTCTCACCTTACAAACGGCTTCGGAGAATGTGAGTGTGTGTGAGCACACATACATACATAATCACACACAAATTCACTCAGATATTTCTAATGTTTCTCCAATTTTCTTCTTTTTTTTTTTAAGAGATTTGAGTAATAATCAAATAACTGAATTGGCTTCAGACTCCTTTCAAGGTCTCCGATCTTTGAATTCTCTGTAAGTATATATATTTATGTATATTTGTGTGTGTGCGTGAGAAGAGAATGTAGGAGTTATATTAAGCTTCCGTCATTCTTTCAATTTTTGATGATCTGACTCATTCAAGCTTTTAGAGAACAGAGCAGATAAACACCCGTAGAGTCCGACTCAACGAAACCACCATTCAAACATACAGGACATTTTCATCATCACATTAAGAGGACCTCTGTCTTTAAATATGGTGTATAAATAAAGAAATAAATTCATATGTTGCAAGAAAGCAAGGTGATTTCAATGCAGATGACAAATTTATGCTGTAAATGGCTAAACCCTTAGATTATGAAACATACTAATATAAGCTCTTGCTCAAATACTTTAAGCTATTTGTTTTGGCCTGGCATTTTTAGTGTTTGTTTTAGGGAGATGGGATGTATATGTCTTTCTTGCTTGGTCTCTGTATTTTCTTTGGTCTACTTTACTGACCGGGTTCCAATGAGCCAGAACCTAGTGGGCGGAACAGTTCTCCCCCTCTCTCTCGTTCCCTTTGGACCAGCCTCTTAGGGACACCAGCCAGCCATTTGAAAATCTCTCCTCCTGAAAAAATACAATTTCAAGCCAGAAGAGTGATCCAATGTGAATCATAAGCGAACACACACATGCAAGTCCTGATATGACATCACAGTAATGAAATACTTCAAATGCAGGCACAGACAGTTTTTTCTAAATGATGATTTTGGAAGGAAATTGTGTACTACAAACTGATAAGTAGCTTAAAGAATATTCTAATTAGTCAAAATAGTGTATGTATAAACATACAAAGTACGACGTGAAAGACAGACGTTCCACATTTTAAAGCTTTCTGTAGCGTTTCTGTGTGGGCTGCACATATGTAGGATATCAGCATATAGCCAAAGCCGCAACGCCATTATTCATTCTAAAATAAAAATGCCAAGAACTGTTTTATCCTGTTTCAGATTAGTCCTGATTTTGCCAATATTCATCACCCATTTTTATGACAACATCAGCTTGCGTAGGGTTACAGACTATTAAGATAACGTAATGATTATGAGACGTAATTGATATGCTATATTCATCATAAGAAGATTATTGCACATATGTTTTTCATGATTTTACCTCATGAATCTTGGTCTATATGATTTAATTTGTGTTTAAATATGATTCGTCACTGATTGCTCAGGGATGATCTGTGGTGGTGCATCTTGTGCTCTGTTTGAGGAACCCTTTATGATGAATGGTTGTGTGTGTGGGTGGGTAATGAACATCTTTAATCTTTGCTTTTATTTAATGTTCCCTTGTGTTTCTGCCTTTCAGGGTTTTATATGGGAATAAAATCACTGAACTTCCCAAAGGCCTTTTTGATGGACTATTCTCATTGCAGCTACTGTGAGTAATGCACATTCTATGAATTTATGCTTGAAAATGCCATGAAGGAAGGGTGTTTATTTCTCATGGAGTGTGGGTGGGTCAGGTTTTGCCAAGTAGGAAGACCAGCCATTGGAAAATGGTTTAATAAACATACTAAATAATGACTCAATTAAAATCTAATAATTCCCAATGGTTGTGCGGAGGGAAATTTCATTAACTCAAGGTGCCAACATTTTAGTAGTTGATACCAATGCCAGTAATTCTCAATATCAACTAAAATACAACAGCAAAAATGAATATGTTATTAATCGTGCTGTGAAGCTCTATTTCTTAATAGGTCAGCATTGCAAGAGCAGTTATTTTTCTCATTTTATAGTCAATATTGTCATTTAAATGAATGTTCATGGCATAATTGACACAGACAAGCACATTAGGCTGTATTTGTAGTTTAACAAATCTTATATCTAACCAAAAGTATTTACATAAATATCCTACCAAGATAAGAATTATTTATATCCAATTAGTACTGCAAATGTGGTACGGGTACTTTTGGCATCCCTAGCTCTGTGTAAAAACAATAGATGCTTACATCATGATGTGTGAGAAATGTGTGTGTGTGCGGGTTTATGTGGTTTATGAGGACACAAATTTGTATAATGACATAGGTATGACAGGTATTACAATACGAAGGTGTTTTATGAGGATTTTTTCAGTGTCCCCATAATTCAAAAGGCTTAAAAAACATACTAAATTGTGTTTTTTGTAAATCTAAAAATGTACACAGTTTCCACACACAGTTTGTACAGTATAAAAAACCATTACGCCTATGGAGAGTCCCCAGAAATCACAAAAACCAACATGTGTGTGTGTCTGTGTGTTATCCCTTTGAGAATAGGACACATTTCCCTGATGACAGACAGCACAACTGGACATAAACGCACACAGATACCACATACATCCGCTGTATGTGTGTGTGTGAATGCAAGGAGCATGTTTAGGAAATACTTGTTAATCCAAGTATTTATAGGGTTTTAACAAGACCTTAAGCATTTGGAACTACTACATAACGTTACAACCTCACATGTGCTCAGACTGTGTTGAGAGTGAATATAGAAAGATTGTATCCCTCTCACTCTTGTGTGAAACAAATTTGTGTATCCTCACAAAATATACCAATAACTCACATCGCGCACACAGTTTTATTGCTTTGCAGGAGATACGGAACATATAAATCCTGTTTATATGAAAGCAGATTTGTAAAATAAAGCCTCTGTTTATTCACAACGTTGTTCTCCTATAAGGCACTCTAAATGAGTCTGAAGACCGTAGGGAAGTCTTGCTCATATGTTTGTCTAGAAATGTTAATCTATTTGCATATGGCATTTATATTTTCTCAATTTACTGCTCATGTATAGATTTTCCTGTTTGCCTGAGAGATTTGAGTAAAATGTCACATGCTAATGTTTAACCCAACAGGTTGCTAAATGCGAACAAGATCAATTGTTTGCGTGTAGATTCATTTCAAGACCTGCAGAATCTAAATCTTCTGTCACTTTATGACAACAAACTCCAAACCATCGCAAAGGGAACCTTCTCTTCTCTCCGAGCCATCCAAACACTGTGAGTTACACAAAGTTACATTTGTTACCCCATAAACCATTTGACTTCAGTATAATGACTAATCTCAAAGGGTGTCATCTCTTTATAATACAATTTTTACTGATATGTTAATATGTAAGCATATGTTTTTGAAGGGGGGTATATTTGAGGGAATTTGAAATCTCTTGGTATAGAATATTGGCCCCGCCGATGATCAATAGCATGCAGTTACATTTTAAGTTGTTCAGTAAGTTGAGAGTAAAACATATTAGTTTTTTTGCAAAAATATTTCCTTATTTATGACGGTCATTCATGATTTTGTTGAATATATTATTTTTATCAGTCATTTGGCCCAGAACCCCTTCATGTGCGACTGCCATTTGAAGTGGCTAGCTGACTACTTGCAAGACAACCCGATTGAGACCAGCGGAGCTCGATGTACCAGTCCCCGTCGGCTTGCTAACAAACGCATCGGCCAGATCAAAAGCAAAAAGTTCCGCTGTTCAGGTACATACAGCCATGAAAATCTGTAGCTCACTATATCTGTAATTTTGGGTACTTTGCCGGACTTGCTTACAGATGCTAAGTGTTGACCCTACATGTACCTCTTCTGGCCATGCTCTTCAGCATCAGTGAGAATGTGTATGTGTGCGCGCGGGTGTACAGGGATGTAAACATCTTAGTCAGCTTTCACTTACACGACATATACACAGTTCTGAGGGTCTCAGCATGAGTTATCTTCTTTTGTCTAAGCAGATTATAAATCAGAATGCAAATGTGTGTGTGTGTGTGTGTGTGTGTGGAGGGGGGGTATTATTAGTTTACTGTCTGTCAGTTGAGTATTGATCACTGTGGAGTTATAAATGAGCAGGATTCTCTGATCAATATTCATATTCATTTATTGATCGGCATACACACTGCTTTCCTCTCAGTTCTCTGTGTATCTCTCTTTGTTTAGCTAAAGAGCAATATTTTATACCAGGTATGTTCAGCTACTTTGTCTGTGTGTGTACTTAACAGCACAAAAGCCTTTGGACTAATGCACGCAAATGACATGCACATTATTATGCAGATAGATTTTTGCTTTATTTGCATAGAAGAGCAAAAGCATAATGGTGCAGTTTTCTTGTGTAGCATGTGGGTCAATCACAATACTCATAATCTAATCAGAATCTAATCATTTAAGCTATGAAAAACAGATTTTATATAAACAGGCAGCAATAAGAAGGGCAATAAGTATCAGCACCGATTCTGAAAACATTCTCTTTTTAGTGAATACCAGCCGCTTTTGGGAAAGAGTGAGATTTAAAATACAAATGTAGACCTTGTTTTTTTACATTAAGTTGCTAGATGAGCAAGCACGCAATGGCGCTTCAGTATATTGTTCATTTGTTGTCGAACCGTCACCAGCCTGATCGGTGTCACTCTTGCTGTGTGCATGCTCACAAAAAGCACACAGTGGTATGGATCTTAGACACAGGTTTTTCAATGTTCGCAGGATTAGGGTTTGACTGTTTGAGTGTATTACATATTCTCTCTCTTCCTTTCTCGCACACACACTCAGGGATTCATCATATCAATAAGTGTAAGTAACTAACACTAGACCAGTAAGACGTCACCCAACAAGCCCTTCCTCCCTCAACCCCAACCAATTACAGACCAGGAACCCAACTATATGTGAAAATGTGCTCAGAGGTTTATGAAGTGTGATTAAACTTGTACTTGTGTGTCTGACTGTGCATTTACAGTACATGTAACTGCTGGTTCATGTTTATTTACTGTACAACAGCTGCAATATTCCTGCCACACTCTTCTGTTTCTCTCTTCTCTGTTTTTTCCCGGCATCTCTCCTCTCTCTGTCACGCTCTCCATTATTCCTACTAGTTAAACAAATTACTGTCTCATTCTTTAGCTCTCAATCCTTGGTTTCTCTTTCTCTCTCTGTGTCTTGTGGAGGAAATTCAGCGGGGTTTTCCTTTGTGCTTGATCTAACCATGTGGTTGCAGACTCGGACTAATACATGGTTCTGTCAAGCACCATGGAAGGTCTTGCAGCATCTACAGCATGGCAAGCAACAAGAGACAACCTTTGTATGTGTGTAAATGTTTTTGTCTTTGTTTGTATGAATGTGCAGTTACGAATATGTGCATCGTCTTTTCCCACTTATAAGTGTGTGTGTTTGTGTGTGTGTAAACAACATATCAAAGTCATGGCTAGTATGTCAGCATGGCTTTTTGTGTTGATAAAACCATAATTGCCATGGTGATAACTGAGTTTCCTCTGGTCTAGCACAATTAAACTTTAACGTCCTCCTTCCCAGTAACCCTCTACTTTTACCACTCTACCTTTCCACCCAACGTTTTCAGGTTTACTCCTCTCCTTCTTTCTCTCTTTCTGTCCTTTATTTCTCTCATACACACTTTATTTGTGATTGTGTGGTGTGTAATGGTGTGCTGTTTGTGTGTGTGTGTGGTTATGTGTATAGGTGTGGAAGACTACCGATCAAAACTTGGTGGGGATTGTTTTGCTGACCTGGCATGCCCAGAGAAGTGTCGCTGTGAAGGAACCACAGTGGACTGCTCTGGACAGAAGCTCACAAAGATCCCAGACCACATACCTCAATATACTGCAGAACTGTGAGTGTGTCTCATTTAATGTTTAGTTCAGCCAAAAATTAAAATCCATTTCAACAAAACTTTGACGTATAAAAAATTACATATAGATGAAATTCTTTATATTGCACATGCAAAACCTTGCTATACATTATTGATTGTAAACATACAAATTAATGCTCTCAAAGGATTTTGTTTTGCGCTTTTTTATTTGTTTACGTAATATATGTCTGTGTGCTGTGTACTTATATTTATTATGTATATAAATACACACATGCACAGCATATATTTAAAAAATACTTAAAGTTCTATGTTTATTCGTATAAATTATATAGAATATAAATACATTTAATACCTAAACATAACATATTTTTCTTAAACAAAAACTTCTATTTTTGATGTGATTAATTGCGATTAATCATTTGACAGCCCTATTATAAAAACATACAGATTAATAAATGTTTTGGTGGTTTCATTTGTTTTTCCATGCAGCCGCTTGAACAATAATGAATTTACAGTGCTGGAGGCTACAGGAATCTTTAAGAAGCTTCCTCAGCTGCGCAAAATGTAAGTTCTTCTTCTGTGTCTTTGTCATCTGTAATTATACAATTCAAGGCTGGAGTACATTACACAACTGAAAAGGTCTTCAAATATTGAGCATCATACAGTAACATTGTAACTTTGTAGTAGTCATGGAGAAAAAAAACTCCATTATACACATAACTACTGAAGATCACATATTGCCAGACATTAAAGTCATTCTGATCACAATAAACCAATGAAGAAATACTGTATGTGCCTTGTTCTTAGGTGATGCATTATAAAGGAAAACAATGTGCTTTCTAAAATCAGCTCAACATATCAAACAGTGACCAAAGTATGTGACCATCAAACTATGTGGCAAACATTTAATGAAATCTGTCAGCTTAAATCTGCAGATTGGTTCTGACTTTCTGCAACCAGCATCCATTTCTCCAGACAGTAAATGTGTAGAATTTTCCAGCCTTTAGGCCAACATCATCAAAGTACTTAACGTATCATGCCAACTTGCTTTGTTTTGCAGTAATCTTAGTAACAATAAGATCACAGATATTGAGGAGGGCACATTTGAAGGGGCCAGTGGAGTGAATGAACTCATTCTGACGAGTAATCGCTTAGAGAGTGTCCATCACAGCATGCTGAAAGGCCTCAGCGGCCTCCGCACACTGTGAGTATCACATGCATGCATGACTCAATTGAACTTCAAGACAATACATCCAAATGCTGCCAAAGAATAATTTCTAGGTATGAATTTATTCTCAGGTGTGAGCACATTGGTCTGTGTGCTCCAAACCAGATATCATTCGCAGCCTCTAGCTTTTTTCAAATGATTATATGTGTTTGTTTGTCATGTGCAGGATGTTGAGGAGTAACAAGATAAGCTGTGTCAATAACGGTAGTTTTACTGGTCTGAGCTCTGTGAGGCTGCTCTCCCTCTATGATAACCTGATCACCTCCATGTCCCCGGGAGCCTTTGACACACTACATTCCCTTTCAACACTGTGAGTATCAAACCACAGAATCAACAAAGTGTTTCAGTAAAGCTGCACCAAATCCGAGTTAGCTGCCTTGCTACCTAAATACAGTAGGTGACAGTCTTCCAAACGGAACACCCTCATCTTAATGACACGGTTAAACTAAGAATGAAAACTATAACAAAAAATATAACAATGTTTATATTAGCATCTGCACCATGCAGTAGTTACATTGTCTCCTGAAGTTGACAGTGTTTTATTGTTTATCAGAAGGAAAAAAGTTATGAAGGTGATTCCAGTAAATATATTCATTGTAATAGATGTGGCGACTTCCTTGGCGACAGAATCTCTAAAACCTAATAAATATCATGTTGAATGTACAGTTATACAGTAGTGTCCATGATGAATAATTCTATATAAACAGAAATTCAGCACATTACTGAAATATTGACTTTAGCAATTTGATATGCTAATTCCATGATACACTACAGTGAATAATTATGACATTACAAGGAAAAACATGCAAATGCTAAAACAAAACTGAACATAAACCAGGCCAAATAGTTATTTAATTAAACAAAATCTGAGTTCATTTGTAATAAACATTTCTCTCGCTCTTCCGCCATCTTATTTATGAAAGCTGTCTGCCTGTCAAGACAGTAGTGTGCCTGCTCATTAGGTTTTGAAACAGAGCTTTTGTTTGTGAGCGTCTGGAATGTTTTACTAAATATTTGCTCCATATTCCTTCCTTATGCAATACCACAGGAACTTGCTGGCTAATCCATTTAACTGTAACTGTCATCTGGCCTGGCTGGGAGAATGGCTCCGTAAGAAACGGATTGTCACGGGCAACCCCCGCTGTCAGAGCCCATACTTTCTTAAGGAGATCCCTATTCAAGACGTGGCCATTCAAGACTTTGCCTGTGAAGAAGGTATGGCTATGAGTGTGTGTGCTTAGTACATGTGTGTTAGAATATCTTGTTTCTAGCTCCTAATAGGGCTTTGATAAGATCTGTTATGCTAACTTGAGCATAGCTCAGTGTTATCTTTCTTTTACACAAACTCAAGCAAGCTTACAAAAACAATCATCCTGGCATATCTTCACATCGAAAAGCTCATTTCAAATTTCATTATTCTCAGCTTTTGATAGATGAGAACATTAACACGATGATTAATTTTCTCTATGTGTGTGTGCAGGTAATGATGAGAATAGCTGTTCACCCTTGGCTCGCTGTCCTGCTGAGTGTTCGTGTTTGGATACGGTGGTTCGCTGCAGTAACAAAGGACTTAAGATTTTACCCAAAGGCATTCCTAAAGATGTTACAGAACTGTGAGTTTACACAAACACGCTCTCAGCAATTTCATATTAAATGGCCATTTTCAAAAATCCCCTTATTTAATCCAGGCACACCTTTTTTGTAAACCCAGCTGTCTCCACCGACATATTTGACGTCTGAAATAATACATGGCTGCTATATATACGTCTTTGAAGTTTCTCCCATTACAGTGTTGCTAATGTGCTATTTCCTCTGTGTTTGAGTAATAACTTGTTTGTCTTTTTCTGATAGCTATCTCGATGGCAACCAGTTCACGCAAGTCCCTCTGGAACTATCCAATTATAAACACCTCACTCTCATGTAGGTACAGCCCTCTCTGGAGTCACCCAATCACAAATGTTTCACAGTTATCTGAGCCACGCCCCTTTAAAAACCAGTCAATCATAGCAGACCTGCACTCTTTTAAACAGACAGAGTTAGCCTGTACATATGGTGTTTGATCCATTTTCTCATCCACCCAATGCCAGAAAATCCAAATGTTTGTAGCTGTATTTTGAGGGTTTATTTTGGCTTTTCCTCTTATTTCCTGAGCTATGAGAACATATTCAATCTCCACCAAGCATACCAAACATATAAAGGACTAATTAACATTGATCGTTAAACAGCACATACACACATAATGTAAATTTGTTAATTAAATATGATTGACTGCTTTTTCCTGTCTATGTTACTGTTACGTATTAAGGGAGATATACAACATGTGTTGAGTCTCCAGGACCAGGATTAAGAACCACTGGTTTTAAGTAATTTACAAGACTGTCAATGGTTTTTGAAGTTTTATTGTATTATTTTCACGAATGCAAATTTCCAACAAAAAATTTAAGTAAAGCAATTAATCTAAGATGTTGAATGCTGCTGTATGTTGTATTATGAGTTCAAGTCTTAACGCATTACTATTGTACATGCTTTGTGTTTGCTGTTTGCAGTTTTAAAGGTCATTGGATACTGCATTGAAGTTCAGCCGTCTTAGTGTCTTTAACATAGTAGTTTGCATGTGCAATGTGCATATGCCATGCATTAAACCATGCATATTGTATGTAATTCCTTGTAATTCCTGGTTTAAATATTTGGTTTAAAAACAACATACTGTAATGCAGTAAAAAGAATCTTACATATAAAGAATCCTTTGCTTTTTAATGCTGTACAACCTTGTGTTATTGCCATTTACCCTAAGTGTTGGCTTTAAGTGTTTGATTTTCTTGTGGCTCATAACACTCTGCCTTTGTTTGTGTGTGTGTGTGTGTGTTTTTTCTTGCAGCGATTTGAGTAATAACCAGATCAGCACATTGTCCAACCACAGCTTCAGTAACATGTCCGAGCTGCTCACACTGTGAGTGTCAACATGATCTATGGCTTTGGTTTGTGTGTCTGTTTGTTTTTTGTGCAAACACTAGTGTGGTCGTGTATGTCTGTAGCTGTGCATTATGTATGTGTGTGTGTGTGTGTGCTTGTTTCTGTGGTTTATGAGGACACAAATTTGTACAATAACAAGGGTATGACATAGATATTAAAGCATGACAGTGATTCATGAGGACACTTTCGTTGTCCCATAATTCAAAAGGATTATAAATCATACAGAATGAGTTTTTTGAAAATCTAAAAAAGTTTCCTGTGAGCGGTAGGTTTAGTTGTAGAGGTGGTGTAGGGATAGAAAAAATGATTTATTAAAATCATTACGCCTTTGAAAAGTCCCCATAAGCCATAAAAATATGTGTGTTATGTGTAAGAATTTTAACATTTAGTTTTTCTTGAAGTGATGTAAAGATTAAATGCGTGATATACAGTGATATACTATATGTGTAAATACAGACTTTTTTTGGTTTTGCAGCATTTTAGATACACAATTAGATCTTGTTATCTTTATTTCAGTCATTTATTTTGAAAGTTGTACAATCCACAATTTTTGTGGAAATTCACAAGTTTTCATGGTCTGATGCTTCTATGCAAAAATGTTTTTGCAAGTACTCTAATAGCGTTTGTTTCGTCCCAGAATTTTAAGCTACAACAGATTGAGGTGTATTCCAGTAAAAGCTTTCGACGGCCTCAAGTCTCTGCGTCTGTTGTGAGTACCTCATTGATATGTGTAGACTTTGATTTATGTGTTTTGGGCTTTCTTGGATGGCTTCATTTCTCTCTTCTCTCTGCAGGTCTCTCCATGGTAATGATATTGCTGTGATCCCAGATGGAGCTTTCAAAGATCTGTCCTCGCTCTCCCACCTGTAAGTACCTCAGAATGAACACACACACACAAGCACTTATGAGTGCACCAAATAGGTTTTGACAGCTGTATGTACTTTGGTTTTTTCCTCAAAAAAACACACTGAAACACTCTCTTTGTCTGAACTTGGGGTTCTGCAGCCACAGATTGCTTGAGTCAACTAAACAATATTCATGGTTTATATAACAATACATTTATGAATAAGAACTTTTTTTTTTTTAAACCTAAATCACATCAGAGCCACATCATGTGTGTGGATTTCATTTATTAAATTTTTTACATTGCTTCATATAATTCTAATTTTAATAATTTTCTTATTTTGTCTCCATTTTCTTATGCATTCTTATGCAACGTTTAAGCGTTTAAGTACTGTTTTAAGTAAATGTATTGATCTTTTGCTGTATAACAAAATAGAAACATCTACATATGCACTTAACAGCTACAAACATCATACAGCCCAGTATGTGAACTTTTACTGCCGATACTGAAGATAATGCATGTGTTGGAAATATGCCCTACACCAAATCCGACCCTAAACCTACCCAAATAGTGTTAACAACTGCAAAACTGATATAAAAAAGCAGTTGTTGATACAACTGTGCCATTTCAGCTCCCTTTTTTGCAGATACAAACTATTTTGTCAAACCGTAGTTACACAAGATTTGAACCAGTGCTCCTCACCTATGAAGTATGTCTCCGTACTCCATGAGATACCAAACAAACCTACCGTCTATGAAAACCCATTGATATTAAGTTGGATAAGTGTGATGGTAGCATTCAAAAGTGTCCGTTTTCAAATCTCCCAGCATACTAATATTGTTTTGAAGTCATAAAATGATACTCTTCAAGTAATTGTGTGAAATGACACTTTACTAAACGAATCTCTGTAAATTTGTATGAAAAAGAACAGCCTAACAGGTGTCAGGGTTTTACTGCCTCTAGTATTCATTTCTTTTGGAAAACTGCAGTGATATGTACTCATTGGTACATATTTTGTGTCTTGCTAAAAAGTGCACCCATGTACGTTTATGCCATGAGACCAGGTAGTAAAAAACATATTATGTCAACTGTTTAATTCAGCTCTGAGGGCTAAAAAATCTCCTAAAAGTGTTTAATGTTAATATTGATATAAACGTGACCAAGAGTAGTGATGTTCAAGTGTGTAAAAAAACATAATTAGATTATTCCACAAGTTTGAGACACTGACTGATTTGAGGATTAGCTAACGTGATAGGCAGGCATTATCATGATAGGCAGTCATTACCACATTGACAGGGCAATCAGCCAATCCGAGCAGCATGGAGGAACTACCCATCATTAAACTCATGCTCTATTAGAACTCAACGATCTGACACATGGCAGCTCCCTATGAAACTTCATCCGCTAATGTCGCTGTTGGATGTTGTTGCATTAGTAAAATGAGCCAATATACACACTATTTAATATCATTTTCATTTTATTTTTGGATCACTGATTATTTTATCATCTAAAGTTTTGGAGAAGATGTATAACATGGGTGTTTCCTGCAGGGCTTTGGGAGCAAACCCTCTGTACTGTGATTGTCACATGCAGTGGCTCTCTGATTGGGTAAAGAGTGGCTACAAGGAGCCTGGAATTGCACGGTGTACCGGTCCTGGAGAGATGACCGACAAACTGCTGCTGACTACACCCTCCAAGAAATTCACATGCACAGGTATACACACCCGCGTGCTTTAGACACACTCGTCCAGTCACAGAGAGGGCATTAGTACTAACTCTAACACTAGCCTACATGGTCAGATTGTAATATTGTAAGTAATGTGATTTGATTGGTACATTTGTAGAGGTGCCGGGGACTTGTGGTTTTCCAGTGCCAGGTAAGGAAATCAATAAGAGCTCAATCTGAGCTCCTAAACCCGGCCCCCTGTAACCTTTCCTCAGGATCTAAGTGACTTGTGTTAGTTTGTAAGCCGATTTTGTGATGTGTTGCCTGTTCAATCCTATGTGTCTTTGTAAGTCTTTGATTGTATGTTTGTTATATTTCTGTTTTTGTGTACAACATGTTGTTTAATTAATTATTTCCCCCTGCTTTTTGCATAGGTCCGGTGGATGTGAGCATTCTGGCAAAATGTAACCCTTGTTTATCCAACCCTTGCAAGAATGACGGAACCTGCAGTAACCACCCTGTTGATTTTTACAGATGCACCTGTCCATATGGCTTTAAGGTACTGTTTACTGTTTGTCTACATAAAAAGCCCTGAAATATCTGTATGCGTGTATCTGTAAAAAAGTAACATTTGTATGTGAGGATAAGCAGGTATGGAAGATTGTAATTTGTCATGCAACCTGCTGTTCATATAGGGCCAAGACTGCGAGGAACCGATTCATGCGTGCATCAGTAACCCCTGTCAGAACGGAGGCACCTGTCATCTGAAGGACGGCGAGGAGAACACTCACTGGTGAGACAGACCTTGATCATCATCGTTATCGAAATGCTAAACCATTTGAAATTACAACCTGATATGTGTACGAGACGGATAAAGAGATCCTTTATTGTATTCAGGCCATGTTGAATGTGGCTTTCATTTAGTACATTAAGTAAATGCTCAGATGTGTATGCATGTGTGTGTGTGTGTGTCTCTGTTGCTCCAGTAATGAATATACTTTATGGACAGAGTGTATCTAATCTGTCTTAATCAGACTGAAGTGTCTGAAACCGATCTGAGCTCACTCATGCACTTAATCAGCCAATCAAGAGACTTTCTGTGGACACATACACACACACACACAGCAAAGATGAATGCGTGTGTATGGAGGAGGGAGGGTAAGCTCAGGTTCAGCTGCAGTCATATACTGATCAATGCTAATGAATCCTTTGTGTTGGTGAATAAGAAGAGTTTCATTTGAGAACTTCTGCTTTACATGTTGATTAGGTAATGTAATGCAATACACCCACAGACATACACGCACAGTGCATAAAATCATTTCTTCTATCCCAGTTTAATGCGCAGAGACAGCCATAAGTAAGTCATTCATAGGGTAATTTCCAAAAGAGTGAAAACACTCCAGCTCTGTAGTGCTTTCAAAACATTCACTGAACTTTGGGTTCAAACAATGGTGTGAATTTGGAACCTGGTAATGTACTTATAAATGCATTATCATAAATCATAAAGGTAAATGAATCACTTATGCTAAATTTAATTTAAACCAGCTCAGTTGAATGCTGGTGTAAATCTTCAAACTCTCACACACACACACACACACACGGGTGCACTAATGTAAGTAGTCAAACATAATTGTATAGATATGAATGCTCAAACAAACATCTGATACATCTAATAATATTCACCCATACATATAGCTCTGTTCAAAAGTTGGGGGTCAGAATCATTTTTAATGTTTTTGAAAGATGTTTGCTATGACACATCTTTTTCAGGATTCTTTACAATGTTCAAAAGAACAGCGTTTATATATGAAATGTTTTGAAACAATGTAAAAGTCAAACTTTTTGACCAGTTTAATGCATCCTTGCTGAATAAAAACTTCTTTTACGAGAAAGTTTTACTGACCCCAAAACAACAAAAATTAGATGATGTGAGGATCATTTCTAAGCAAACCTTTTTGATGAAGTAGTAAAAAAACAAAGAAGGTGGTACCTTTAATATGTAGGCAATGTAATAGACATGTATTTACATAGAAAGAAACAATTATAGACAGTTACAGAATAACAGTAATGCACACCCTGCTGGAAAAAAACAGCATATGCTGGTTAGGTTTTTTTTAAAGCTGGGATGCTGGTTTAAGCTGGTCCTTTTGCTGGTTCATGCTGGTCATGTGCAGACAAAGGACCATCATGAATCAGCTTGAGCCAGAATCCCAGCTTCAAAACATACCTAACCAACGATTTTTTTCATAGAGTTTCCCTGTTTGAAACAAACATTTTAAAAGAATGAAAAAGTCTTACACAATCATTATGTGTCTATGTTCAGGTGTGTGTGTCCAGATGGATTTGAGGGCGACGAATGCGAGATAAATATCGATGACTGTGAAGACAACGACTGCGAAAATAACTCGACGTGTGTGGATGGTATCAACAACTACACCTGTCTCTGCTCACCTGAATACACAGGTAACTCACGCAAACACACAACACAAGGAAAGTCTCATGCTGAACGCTCTGTGTTCTCCGTGCTTTGTGTTTAACTGTCTGATGCTAACAAGCTAATGCGCTGCTTGAGCTAACATGCTAACATGTCAAACGCATCCTCTGTATTTCTTTGTTTTTCTGTCTTTCTCTTGCTACTTGTTTCTCTTTTTCTACTAGCTGCTAATAATAATGAGGTGGAGAAAGGTTAGTTCACCCTCTTTCAGTTCATCCTCCCATTGTCTGTCTCTTTCCTTTGCTGTTTCTGGCTAGTGCGTCCTCTGTGCCTGCAAAGTATGAAACGCACACACACTAATTGAAGTTTCTCTTGCTGGTCCACTGTCAATAGAGGTGTATTGTATTGTTGTTCCTCAGAGTATTGGTATTTTCTCATCTTCCCCAATGTAAGATGATTAATCAGAGACACTGCTGCTGGTTTAATGAGATGTGACTTGCAGTAAACACTTCATAGCCCTCTTATTCTTTCTGTCTGTTTATAATGTATATGTGTGTGTGCAGGGGAGCTGTGTGAAGATAAGCTGGATTTCTGCGCTTCAGAGCTAAACCTGTGTCAGCATGACTCGAAATGTATTCTGACTGCTAAAGGATTCATGTAAGTCACTAAGAACCCCACTATGCCACTAGTACTACCTATTATAAAGTTAGTCCCCATCTGTGAATCCACTTTCTTTACTGGCAGTCTGAAACATATCGACAAGATAAGATGTTTTTGTATTTGTTTTGAATAAATGTAACCAGGTTCGTCAAGAGACTTACGGTATTTAAAAAGATTCCAAACTTTTGAACACGCATATTATGGCCCTGTGGGACGAGTCGTGACAATATTTTAGCATACTTCTTTGACTGCTATATGAACATGTTTTTAAACGGGACATTTAAATCCTTCCCTATAAATTTGCCCTTCTGCAGTCACTCAAGTCTGTTGGATCCAAACCCTGTTTGGATTCAGTTTCATCACTCTCTCCCCTCCAGACATCCCCTTCACGCTCTCATCTCGACTTTTATTTCATTCCACTCTCCACCAGACCAAAACAATCGTTGTGTTTGAAACCATCAGATGTATACAGTGTGTGTGCGTGTTTCCTTCTCTGTTGATATGTGTGAGAAGCAGACTGCATAAGTTCATTTGTGTGTTTTTATGCCCATTGGTGCAGATGTTAACACAACACCAGAGCTGTATGGAATGCAGCTGGAGTCTCTGAGGTTCAGCTCAGTGTTTGTGTTCTGATATTCCATTACAGCTCTCCCGTTGGGTTTACTATAAAAATGAGTTGGAGGGGGTGTTTTAAAGATGATATGGTGTGATACGATGGGATGATGAATGTGTTTATGTAGCGCTTTATAGTATTTTTAAATGAATAAAAAAGAACTTGCATTTCAGTGGTTTAGGTAACTAAAACTTTTGTAATCAGAGAAGTCTAATCTCAGAACACAATAGATTTCACTGTCCATAAATATTATTTTAAAAAGATGCAGCATGATCCCAACCACACAAATGAACCTTCAACAAATTTAGACCTCAAACCAAGTAAAATGGGTCTTATGTTTTTTGTTTGAATTTTAGAGTATTTCCGGTGGTTTAACATATAGTATATTGACTTCGAGACATAGGATGCCAGTGCAGCTTATGCAGCTGTATTAATTTATTTGCAGCTATTTTTTAATCAATTTATGTTTAGCTTTAAAAATGTATAATACAAATATAACTTTTATTACATTTATAATAAATTCAAAAATAAATGATATAATTATTTGGTATTTATATTGTCTTTGCACTATATATATA
>JAUYWG010000031.1:1794621-1809785 GCA_034779775.1 Enteromius afrohamiltoni
ATATATATAATTTTTTTTTTTTTCCATAATAAATATTGTTCAACACATTATGCTGTACAACCCGAAGGCAGAATTGATACCTCTTAAAAAGAAACAGCAAATGCACAAACTTTTCTTGAAAGTTTTTTCTACTCTTTTCTAGTAATACACTTTTTTCAATACGAAATGCATCAGTAAAGAGAGAGTGAGAACGGTGCTATTTCATGGAATTTTTCTGATATCACCTTTGAAGAGTTATTAAATGTGATAATTTTGTGTGTTTGTGCAGGTGTGAGTGTACTCCTGGTTATACCGGGGAACACTGTGAGGTGGATTTTGATGATTGTGAAGATAACAAGTGTAAAAACGGGGCTCAGTGTACCGATGCTGTAAACGGCTACACGTGTGTGTGTCCAGAAGGGTACAGGTGAGCAGGAATACAAAAACACACACTACATTCATCATTAAAAGATCATCAGAGTTCACCATGTGAAATCCAAATCTCACTGTGTGTATGCAGTGGTTTGTTCTGTGAGTTCTCCCCTCCAATGGTCCTGCCGAGAACTAGTCCGTGTGACCACTATGACTGTGCCAACGGTGCGCAGTGTGTTGTCAAGGACACAGATCCTGTGTGTCAGTGTCTCCATGGTTATGAAGGCGTGCACTGTGAGAAGCTAGTCAGCGTCAACTTCATCAACAGAGAATCGTTCCTGCAGATCCCCTCCAACCTCATTACAGAACAGTCCAATATATCACTACAGGTACATCACTGGAGGAAGAGTGAGAGTGAGAGGGCTAATTCTTCATCAGTTATGCATTTAAGCATACTCATGTGTTCTGTGTGCATGTCATAGATCGCCACAGATGAGGATAATGGAGTGCTGCTGTATAAAGGAGATAATGAACACATTGCAGTGGAGCTCTACAGAGGCCGGCTGAGAGTCAGTTATGACTCTGGATCCTATCCCCCATCAGCCATCTACAGGTTTGTACATGTTTGTACTGGTGTCATTTTACAATATTTTTTTACAGCGGCTTATCCAATCACAATTTAGAATCGGATCTATTTTACAATAAGCTACAACTAAGCTATAGACACACACATATATAATGTATATATGTATATATATATATATATATATATATATATAACAATGCCTATGTGAATCAGTGCCAATGCCTTTGCCTATGTAAACTCCTAATTAATAGTTACTAAAGTAGATGCAAGGTTTAGGTGTTGGGTAGGGTTAGGAATGTAGAATATGGTCATGTATAGGAGAATATGTGCTTTATAAGTACAATTAAACAGCCAAAATGTTATAAGCATGCTACTAATTTACTTGGTACAGAAATAGTGCGAATATGTCCCTATAATAAAATGTTGAATTGTAATTTTGCTTCATATAGTTTAATTTGGGAGAAAGAATGGAAGCTGTTTTAAAAAAAAATTACTTTTAGATCAAAAATAATTGGCAGAGGGTTGAGTTTAGGGTCACAGACCTCCTATAAAAGCTTGTTTTTCTAGTAACGATGAAAATTATTGCCTTTACTACTTTCAGACATAATAAATGTAATGCCTTCCTCTTGTTTATGATGGCCAATAGCTTAGCTAAATCACTATCTGCCGGTATTATCCTTACACTTCAATTCTGCTCTCTTTCTAGTGTTGAGACAATAAATGATGGCAGTTTTCATGTTGTGGAGCTGGTGGCAAAGGATCAGTCTCTGTCTCTTTCCATTGATGGAGGAAGCCCCAAATCCATCAACACTGCCAGCAGCCCCAGCCCAGTACCCAGCCCTGCTCCGCTTTATCTCGGTGGTATGTTAAACACACTTGCCGATTTCAAAAATGGTTATTGCGTATAATGTCAATATAATAAGCCACCATCTCTTCAGGAATTCCTCAGCAGTCTGGACTGGCCTCGATGCGTTCCCCTGGGAGAAACGGCTCAAGTTTCCATGGCTGTATCCGAAATCTCTACATTAACGACCAGCTCCAGGACCTCACCCAGTTTCTGCTGCAAGAGGGGGTGGTGCCCGGCTGCCAGCCCTGCCAGCGGAGTGTGTGCGCTCATGGGCAATGTCATGCTACTGGACAGTCCTCCTTCAGCTGTGAGTGTGAGGCAGGATGGACCGGACCTCTTTGCGACCAGCAGATCAACAACCCATGTGACGGGAACAAGTAAGAGACTAAAAAGTGCAAACATTGGTTTTATTATACAAGAATGTTAACCTCATAAAAGCATTTGTTAATGTGTGTGTGTGTGTCTCTCAGGTGTATCCATGGCTCCTGTCTGCCCATAAATTCATACTCGTACAGCTGTCGCTGTCATCCAGGCTTTGCAGGCGTACTATGCGATGAAGAGGAGCAGTTGAGTCCCTGTCAGTACATAGCGTGTAAACACGGGCGCTGTCGTGTGTCTGGGCTGGGGAAGGCTTACTGCGAGTGCAACAGTGGCTACACAGGGTCAAACTGCGATAGAGGTATTTTTATATAAAACCTGATCTCATCAGAAAAATCTGAGTATGCCTGCATTTTTTGCTGAACATATAGCATTGACATTTCCAAGTGAAATGTCCACTAATTAACAGTGAAAGGGAGTTGTTTTCTTCAATACAGACAAGCCTAATGAATAAATACATATAAATAAAAAAGTGACTTGACTTGATAATAATGTAGAATTTTAGGTCTAACATCTTATCCAGAATCTGTAAAACTACCCTTACCTGGATTTCAAATGTATTTTAGCACAAAAACCACCTAAAAAGAGAACATATTAGATAAGTGTATTCAAGGTACTTTCATTTTCTCACCGCTGCTATAACTTGTGTTTGCATGTGTCAACAATTTCTTTAATGCTCATGTTGGTGGTGATTTCGTTCTAAACTTCTGTGTAGCTTTCTGTTGATGTTGAAGTCATAACCCTGAAAGAAGCTAATCTTGCACTATTATTATTGCTATTTTACTAACATTCATTCTTAACCTTTCTGTAACCTTCAAGCTGCTACTGAAAGCGGTATGGACCCCACTCAGGTCCGCCAGGTGAGGGATGATTGTTGTCTGTGTGTTTGTGTTTATCTTTAGGGAATAGTTTGCCAAAAATGAAAATTTCCTCAAATAAAAAGCACTAAACCTCAAGCCCTTATTGTTCACCAATGGATCGAAACAGTTCTAAATAAGGCCACAGCTGGTTCCGAATGATCTCGAATCAGCCTATTAACCATCATCCAATCCGGTTTGTCAGCCTCCGCAATAAATACCCTCGATTGCTTCCCTTCCACATCTAGCTTCGCATCCCTCCACCTCCCCTTCTCCGCCTACTTCGCACCTTCCATGGGGGGGGCAAGAGGGGTCCTAGCCTGGTCCCGAGCTCTGCCCTCGCTAGGGGTGAAACCAGTAGGGCTTAGGGTCCAACCTGCTATATTCTTTACTATGATGAAGTGCCAACTATGGTTTATGGTTTGATATGAGATAAAGACAGGGGATGGATTTTTTCCACTTAGGAAACTTTCTTATTATGGATTCCATTATAAACAGTGTAAAGTTAAAATGCCTTGATGAATTGTTTCTTACAAACATGCAGCTTTTTGCTTGAAGTGTTTCATCTGACGGCACCCATTCGCTGTATATAATCAATTAGTAAGCATATTTCTCCAAATACGTTCCTATGAAGAAACAAACTCATGTACATGTGGGATAACCTGAGGCTGGGTACATTTTAAAGAAATTCATTTTTGGGTAAACTATTCCTATAAACTTAATCACTAATAGAGCTCTGAAGCCCCCCCACAGTCATCTTCTGTCCTTCCTGTATTTTCTTAGGAGTCACCTTTCAGTTTCACAAAGTATAATGAAAAAGGATCATGATTGATATGCTGAAAGTGCAGTAATATGCTATATATGCAACATAATGCAGCGCTCTATATAGTGATTTTTTTTTTCCCTCTCTATAGAGATGGCGTGTCGGGGGGAACGGGTCCGAGATCACTATCAGACGCAGCAGGGCTACGCAGCGTGCCAAAGCACAGAGAAGGTCTCCCGTTTAGAGTGTCGGGGCAGCTGCGAGGACGGGACCTCCTGCTGTGCCCCCCTTCGCAGCAAACGCAGGAAATACACCTTCCAATGCACAGACGGATCCTCTTTTGTACAGGAGGTGGAAAAGGTCGTTAAGTGTGGCTGCACAAAATGTCCATCCTAAAAGCGCAAACGAAGAAATACATCCTCACACCTCCCCCCTCTTTTGAAGTCCCCTGTTTTGTTTTACCTTTTTGTCAGTGTTGGACTAATGTTTCTTCCTTCAAAGGAGATAATGGATTACTGTAAGATAAAGAACAAACCTATTTTTTATTATGAAGCGGAGAAAAAAAGACAAAAAATAGATTTTAGATTTTTTTTTTTTTGCCATCATTTTTAGGTACTGTGACTTTTTTGATTACTTTTTTTTTTCCTGGCAAATCACCTCAGACCAGAATGGAAAGCAAACACACCCTGTTGACACATTTTACTTTGTGCCATTCTTTTATGTGGTTTTCTGGACTGCCGTAACTCATTTCACCTGGACTTTGTGAAGGTGAGATAAAGTATCACTATGGAGACTACGAGCTGATTCGCTGAGAGTGGAGGTCTTCCCTCCAATTTCCTTACAGTGTACAACACAAACACACACTATCATAGCTGCTCCTATTCATTCACACACACAGACACACACATAACTTAGTCACTAGGTCTACACACATGATCTCTTACAGCATGCACATGCACACACACACACACACACACACACTCCCGATTCACATTATAAACCATGTGTATTTATTGTATCAAAAATACTGTCACATTACTTATACTCGGTATAGCCCTTCGTTTCCCTGGAGTTACAGTTGGAATTTCTTAATATATATTAATTTATATTCGTCCTTTTACCAATTTAAATCACTCATAGCTTACTGAGTAGAATAACTAACGTTGTGTCTCCTTCATTCGGTTGGTTTGACCAATGAGACTGTTGTATTTACCATAAAAAAAAAAAAAAGAAAAACAAGAAAAAAAAACTTAGTGGTGTTATAAATCTTCAAATGTGAAGTGAAAACATTGTATATTTTTGTCGAATCTCCTAAAAATTTGTATGGTGACACAGATGTGCTTTATATTAGAGTTTAAATGTATAGTTCAAATTTCCCCATGTATTCTGTATAGAGCACACGCCATAGTTTAAAAAAGAAATAACAGTAGCGTCCATAGCTGTCAATAAACCTCTTTTTAAAATATCCTCCTTGCAAACCCTTTTTAATGATACAGATAGAAAGAAAAACTGTGACTTTTTTTCTAAATGATACTACTTTGTTACCACTCTTGTTTCCCCATGTTAACATGTTGCTGCTAAATTGGTATTGTAGACTTTGGATGATGATGCTGATGTTTATTGTAGAGGACGTTGCTCATTCATTGAGCAAATTGTTTTACTGATCAATGAATAAAGATGTCCCCTCCCTCTACAAGGTGTTCTTTTCTGTGTGATGCTCACATCTCTGAGCCTCCAAGTCCTCACATACACAGAAAAACACATCACTTACATTCTCAAAGACCACTGCCCGCAGTTAGTACATGTGTTACACTTTCTGCAAACAGGGAAAAAAAAAAAGGTATATAAAAATGTTGTGTTAATTATTTACAAAAAGTAATAAGCTAATTGACGCCATCTGGTGTAGTGTTTTTGAAAAAAAACAATTTGAAAAATTTGTTTCCAGCAGATGGCGACACAGTTCGTTCATGTCTTGATGCTGCCGGTGTTCTGACGCTCAGATTGTGCTACCTCCCACTAAAAAAATGTTCTTAGTCAACCATTCACATTTGATAAACTCGTTTCTGACAGTCCTTGATTTGTATTAGCTATTATGTACATACAAATATTATTGACCGGAATGTAAAAAATGCTTTATTTTATAACAAAATTTACATGTTGTGCCTTAATAGCTGAAATAATTTGGCAGTCTCAAGTAAAAGAGCTGAAAACATTAAAGAGACTGCAATGCTGATTATTCCACAGATGTAACTACAGGAACTCATATACTCAGCGATTTGTATGGTGAAGATAAGGCTTACATTTTCAGGTTTTTTCCAATCATTTTGGCACGTTTAAAAACCCAATACCCAAAACTTATAACTCAGAATGCAATTATTTTTCCATAACATACTTTACAGTAACACAACTCTCTCTCTCTCTTTCTTCAGCTTGCTTTCTTTATCAGGTGTCGCCACAGCGGACTGTTCAAAATAGTGTTCAAAATAAACTAAAATAACTCTTGCCTTACTAGTTTTCTGAAAAATGACAAAAAAGTTAAATCAACACCAACAGAGTTGCTTCATTTTTGTAGGCCCTCCGTTATTCTGAAGTCATTGGGTTTGTGGCTTGTAGTCAACACAACCTGAAAAGAACATAAAATACATCAATTACATCAATTGGCTGATGAGTGGTGAAGTAGGACTAGAGAGGTTGGGAACATTAAACATCATCACTCTGAACAAGAACACCCATCTATTAGCTAGTCTGCTTTTACAGCTTTACGGTCTTGCTTAGTGGCTTAGTGGCAGTGACAGTGAAGTGTTGTAGGTTATTGAAAAGATTCTAGTGATTGCATTTAGACTTTAACATTCATAAATGTTGTGTCAAAATGTTTATCATGATGAAAAAAAAAAAAAATGTAGGAAGCAAACTTTTGTTGGTCACAGAGCTTATTTTCTGCAATAATCAAAAAAAAAAAAAAAACAGTGCAAAAAAAAATCTACTGTAAATTGGAATTTTTACATATTATTTCTTACCCATGTGCTTGGTACCTTTTGTGGCTGTTGGGTCAATTTGACTGAAAATACAAAGGATGAACCCCTCACACACATTATTGCCGTGCATCTATTACAGTCATATTATACTCTGTAGTGTCATTACTCTGTTTTTGTGTCTGCTTTAAGTGCTTTCATTCTACAAACACAGCGCACTTTCAGATCTACACACAGAGCTACCAACACGCCATCATATGAAAATCTATCTCTAGTATTCTCTCTAGTGTTTTTTATAGTGACAGATTGACATGTAGGTCTGTAATAAAATGTGTATCATATTTTGTATAACAACAGTTTAACGTATTTAACAGTATGACCCACTACACTGTGAAACTCCTGGTCTCTTGCGTGAAAGTGATGTAAATTATTGTTGATACCTCAGGAGTTATTTACCTACCTATAGTAAAAGTATGTTCTAATTTTAAAGCTGAGTGACTGAAAACCTAGACCACTTAAGTTTGGATAATTTCATCTTATCTCAAAAATTTCTTTTTTTTTGCACTGCACATTTTGAGCATCTCCTTTGTCTGACACCCTCATTAGGATTCTTGCAGTTTCTACTATTAAAGATAATAAAGAGAATCAGGTGTATTTGTTGTCTCATCTGAACTATAATGCCCTCTAGCGGACGCACAAAATACTGCATGAGATTTCCTGCTGTAATTCTGCCAGTTTCTTCAAATATTTAAGCAGGATTACTATCATTAACCAATACAAAACAAAAAAAATAATTATATATATATATATATACATATATATATGTATATATATCCTAGATCCCCAGAATTGCATGTCTTTACAAAAATAATAAATGATTTGAAAAAAACTGTATTGGTACAAAATGCCATTTTATTGAATTCATCACGTGTCATATGACGCGCGTCCCAATCTGATTGCCGTTTTGCTAGGATACAAACATGATATAACGATGATAGCAACAGCTATTAAAAACTAAACAAAACCAAACATAAGGAATCAGACAGCATTTATCAACATCAGAATCACACCATAGTTGACAAAACAAGAAATAAACTCTTCTTTGTAATTTGACAGACCCCTGCTTGCCCTGAGTGTAATCTATGGGGGTATATTTTGAGCTGTTTTATGAGTGATAATATATACTGTATAGTGAAATGTCATTTTTTTCTTCCAAGTTCAGTTTGGATCTCTTCTAACAGATGCTAGTATCTGCCCACATTCACGTCTGCACACACTAAGGGTAAAAGCACAACGGTGAAATTTCAGAAAGTCTATTTGATGACACTATAAATGGATATTAATATTTTTTTCTCTATTGTTATTACTTGCATCTCCCTAAAAGAAAAGAAGTGTTTAGTCCTGGAACACTTATATATGGAACTCTCAATAAACAAACAAAAAAGAAAAAAAAGAGACACAAACACACCCCCAATCACTTCTTACCAACCATGAAGATTATTAATATGATTTCTTAATTACTCTCCCTTCATATGCAGAATCCGCCCCTTCAGTTTATAAAGTGACATCATTACATGATCACATAAGAGGTCCATTCATGTTTAGCAAACAATCACTGACAAAAAAAAAAAAAAAACACTTCAGAAATGCTCTGATTTGAAAAGAAGCCACTTCTCTGTTCATCACGTCGATGCCTTGATATGTCTGCATACTGTTATCTATTTAACCTAGGAGTATAATCGAACAATTCATTTCTCCCAAAAACTGAGGCAGCTTCCCGTTAGCTTCAGGAACTAAACTATTGAACCACAAATCATGACGTTTAGAGGCATCCTGTTCAGGCATCACATCAAATAAGGAAAAATAAACAAACTCACCCACCCCAAGTTACACAAAAAACTTCTCTATCCATAAGACACTACAAGTAAATCTAGTCATTTAGCTACTGACCACTCAGACTAGTCTTTTTCAGAGCAAAGGTGAAAATAGACTTTTACAGCTAAAAATAGATTTTTTTTTTCCTTTTCCAAATGTTAGGTATATAACCCCTCCCCTAGGATTTATATAGTAAGAAATTCCATAAGATCTACAAAATATAGCAATGCCATCTTTAAAAAATAGTTTTGCTTCTTTAAATATTTAGAATACATTCATGACTATTGGTAGTGCCTTTATGAACGGTGACGGGGTGGCTTTGTCGTGGTTGCTGTGTTCCCTCTGTGTCGTCACTGGGTCAGTATCTAGTTTGGTATTCGTGGTGCCATCTGTTGAAGTCATTGTAGAACAGAACGATGCTACCAGACGCCATTCCAGTGATGATGCATCTGCACAGCAGTGATGAGGACAAAGAGATTTCATTAACGCAAGAATAAAGATTCGTTTATTCTTTTTTTTCATTTATTTGTTTTCATGTAGACCTTTTATTTAGGCAGGAAGCATTACTCATGCTGACTATATGACATTATCAAGTCTGATTTTGAAACTCAAACACTACACACAACCTCAGCCTGCGGTACATGTGCAAATACAGCAATCCAGACAGACATTTTATGTTTTATTTTATTTTTAATTTTCACTGGATCCTTTTCTGGAAGAAGCTTTTTAAATTATTTTAGAATGTAGCAAATGAGACCAGAAACAACTACACTACACATACACTACCATACAGTAGTTTGAGATGATTAAAATGATTGTTTAAAAAACAAATCTATGTATTTTATTCAGAAAGAATGTATCAAGTCGGTCAATAGTTTCCGTAAACATAATTGATAATAATAATTTTCATATGATTTCTGAAGGATCAGGAGACCAATATAGAATAGAAATATCTTTTTTTTAATATATTAAAACATGAAAACTGTTGTTTTAAATTTGTTGTATCAAATAGCATGAGATTTATTTTTTTATAAATATATTTTTCTGCCACACCATGAGACACAATGATACGTCCACCTCATTCAAATTTTGTATTTAAAAAGTGACAAAAAAACTATCCCTGGTCTTCCCAATATTGTTAAAAGTGTGCATTCATCTACTGTAGAAAGGGGACAGGAACTACCTTTGGTCATGTGACATAGCCATCGAGCGTATTCCAGCATCACATCCTGGATAAGTGAAAAGCTGTTTGAGATCATGGACCTGCCACACGCTGAGAACTCCTGCATCTCCTCCAGACAGCAGATACTGTCCATCTTTACTTAGCAGCATCGCCTGGACAGAGAAACATTCATATTCATTGCGTTAAACAGAAGAAAGACTGCTTTTAACATTCCAAGTCAAAGCTGAGGGTTAATGTACATTGTGTACAACTTACAATCTTATTATTAAAGTATTTAAGCACTCAAAAAAGACCCCCGACCTTTAATCAGCCTTTCATGTTTCTCCATGATAAATAACACTGATAAGAACTTGATTTAAACATGCGTTTTTTTTGCTCTCGGCTCAGTGAATAAGCTCTTTGTAGAGGATGATGAACGTCTGTAGCGTCCGGCTGACCGGTGATTACAGGGGTTTATTGACACCCCTGTGGACCTTAGAGTGAGTGCGCCCTGTCAGTGGCTGCCTCATCCAATCAAAGGCCTCGCAAGGCCCCTTTCTTTCCCAGCATGCATGGGGCCAACCTGGCGAACAGTTTGTTTCTTAAACCGCTGTAGCGGTGGTATCCTGCGGCGAAGGGCAGACAGAGTATGAGATTTATTCTGTTCATCTGGTTTTCCTGTGTGCACATGGGCTCTGTAACGCTTTACAGGTCCCACGAGAAACACAGATATTATAGAACAGCAAACACACTCGGCTCTTTCTTTCATTACACACACACACACACACACACTTGGGGGAGAAGATGCTGTAATGACAGTGTGTTTGCAAATTGACTATTAAGTGTAATTAGCTAGATTTAATATGTAAGCCTGACCAAATGAGTTAACTGGTTTTGGGTTTTGATGTATCATTTATAATTCAGCTCCAAAAAAAGGTGATGCTTACAGCAGAATACAGAATGGAACGGAGAACTTTGGCTTCCTGTAGAGGAGACTGGGGCTAGTTGTCACAAGGGCTATATTTGAGGACCTATTAGGTTTTGACAAAAATGCTTGTTTAAATTCAGTTGAACTTTGTTTTAGTATTATCATCATTATTAACACTACTATTATTCCATATTGCCTTTTTTGTGTTTTCTTTTTCTGTAAAACTATTAATTAGCCTGTAATAAGTTAAATACAAATATGTTGCAGAAGGCAGCTTTTCATTTTATATAATTTCTTCTTTTCTTTTTAGTTAATGCTAACTTTTTATTGTGGTTTCATGAACAGTTCTGTTTTATAAGGATTTTTATTGTTATAAAAAGACTGATCCCTTAAAACGCAAAATTCTAAACTCAACCGTGGTAACACAAGCTACAAAATAAATGATTAAGCTTCACTGCTCTTCTTTACACACACACGCTCACACACTCTCTTCATTCCGCACTACCAGAGTCATGAGTGAAATACCCGGTATCAATCACACAGACTGTTCTGCTAGATCGCTGTCCAGCAGACTTCAGACAGTTACAGCAGCTGGGATCTGAGTGCATTTGGGTATATGTGATCTCTTTTGATTTGTTTTGGATGTATCTGAGATGTGTGTAATTAGGGTTCAGGTTACGCTGTGGCAAACCCCAGAGCACTGTACTTCGGTTGTGGTATAAAGCAGAAGCTTGCGACAGACACACGAGATCAGAATCGCACAGAAGTGAAGCATCACTAGAGACCGTCACAACCCTGTCTCATTTAATGACAGGCAAAGAATCAAGCGATTCTTCAATATTTGTCATCCAAGTGAGTGTCCAAAAGTCTTCAGTATGAATAACCACCACCCTGTGACTCATTCTGTGACTCAGTGATACGATTTGGTCATTGCTGCAACATGAATTAAGTTTTACGTTCGAATGCGTCTTCAGCATTCACGGTGGTCCCTCTGGACCAGGTCTGGAAAAGGGTCTGTGAGAATCAGAGATGTCCAGGTTGCAGAACGGGTTCGGTCAGAATAATAAATCAGCAGTCTCCTCCCAGGCCGCAATTCCAGAATCCTCCATGATGGCTGCCCTGACTCAGATATCTGACTTACAGTCATGCCGTGCTTTTAAACAACAGGGTTATGTTGGATGATGCCCCACTGTGTTTTTTTTTCTTCTGATCTGCTGATCTGTCTGTGTTAGGTCAGGACATGTCTGGCACGAGTAAAGACTGGATTTATGAAGACTTTAATGCACTCCATTGCGTATGTGCCGAAGGCTCGGGAAACGTCTGCTAAAATGGTTACTAACAGACAGACGCTCACTTGTGGGCTCCAGAGAGTCATTCATGTATTATTTCTACTTGTCCAAATTAATGTTCTGTCAGACTATCAGCATGAAGACTCACTTTCTCAGCAACAAACTGTCCCAGCAAACCACACTCTCAAACACAAAACCACACACACACACCCTTTTCTCCACAAACACACACACACAGTCACAAATATGACACTTCATCTGGCATGAGAGGAGCTTACAGTATGTGTATGTTGATGTTAGAAATGGTAAAGAGAATTTGAGAGCTTGGAAATGAGCAATGACTGATCATAAATACATCATATTTCTGTAACGACTCTTTTTTCATGCGGCAAAAGGATTCTTGTTCTTGTTACTCAAACATTTTTCAGTAATGTTGGTTAGGTGGAGACAGTTTTTCAAATCAAGGGTTGTATATACCGTAACATACAAGCAAACAATATATAAGTGAATAAATCAAATCTTCTGTTTTTAATAAATAATAAATCACAAATAAGACACAGGAAAAAACTCAAATGAGAGAAAAAATAAACTACTCAACTTTCCCAAATCTGAAGTCTATCCAAAATTTAAGTTGGATGTTTAGAACCTCTACTGGTCCCACGACTCATTCATTGTACAGGTCAGCTTTAAACAGATTTTGAACTTTTGTACGCTTTTGTTCAGGAATGTTAAATTAGCATGAGCTTGTGTTTCCAGTCTCCTGTGTGTGAGGATGAATGGAAGTCAATGGAGTCTTGTGTGCCTGCGGCTTTATTTGAACACACAAACAATCCAAATAAACTACATTTGGTCTCTTTTTCTGTGAACCCTTTAAAAATGCAATTAATATAATTATATTGTTTAGAAAGTCAATACCATTCAAAGGTTTGGGGTCTATATTTTCAAGTGTTTCTTGTGCATATTAAGGTCCAATTTATGTGATACAAAATGCAGTAAAACAGTGATATTGTAAAATAGTATTAACATTAACAATAGAGCATATTAGGCATTTTCCAAACTATTGGTATCGGCATTTATAATGGCCAATAAATTAATATTTCAAAAATAAAATAAAAATGGACGAAACACCCTTACTGGTAACTTTGAAGTTTTTGTTCAAAGGACTTTAAAGTTTCATATCTAAAGTTTCTATTTTTATACATATTATTTATCAGAACTTTAATATATTTTGATGTTCCTCTGTTCTGTTGTGACAATAAAATAAACGAGTTTCTTTTTAAAATGCATTATCATATTATGTTAGTTAAAAGTCATAAATAACTACAAATAACCAATGTTAGGGAAATCTGTTAATGTTTTGTTGCACATTTCTGAAAAAAATTATAAAATAAAATATTGGCCGATATATCGGAATATAGGATTTTAAAACCAACGAATATATGTATTGGTATCTGCCTTCAAAATCCTTCATCGGTCAGGCTCTAATTAAAAATAAACGTTTTCAATGTGAATACTTTTAAGATTTATTATTGTCTCTTATGACACAGTTGACAAGGCTTTTTTGGGGGGAACCATGATACCTTTATTTAGTATTCTCTGGTAAATAAAATAGCATTTGTTTTTAAACTTAAAAAAAGGCATTTATATAAAATAAAAAATGTAAACATTATAAATGTCTTTACTGTTAATTTTGAAAAACTGAATGCAGCCTTGCATTAAATAAAAGAATGAATTTTTAAAAAGCAACGATTACTGCTGATTTATCTTTGTTCATAATACTAAACATTAGTAAAGAAACGTACAAAATAATTCCAGGATCACAATTCTGTAAAATGACGCAGGCTGATCCTGCACTATGTCATATTAGTTGAATAATAAGTGTTAAAGAGCAGAGTCGCCCCTCTTCTCTGTCACTGCAGACTCTGCTGTTTATTGAAAACAAATGGAACCTGGACACAATGAGGAAACTAATCAAGCTCGGAGCGGCAGAGAGCAGACAAGCGCGTAACAGAGTCGGCCTGTTAAATGGGATGCAGGTGTGGGTATGTGTGTGCAGGACAGGGAGAGAGAGAGAGAGAGAGGGGCAGACGCTGAGCTCTGTGAATTTTCCCAGGACCAGAGGAAAGAGAAAGTGATGGAGCGGGAACGGGGGAAAGAGAGCTGGCCGGTTTTAGGAGCTCTGCCCGCCAATGACAAATGTGTCCTCTAATGCAGGAGGCCTTGCCGCTGGCCATAGCGCACTCTTGCTTGCTCTCATACACACATGCAAGTTGAGTGGCATTTCGTAGCCCTGCAGATCAAAGGACAGATCTGGACCCTTAGGGTTCAGAAGCCAAAAGAAAGAGAAATGGAGAGAGGAAAAGAGGAGGCCCGTAGGCAGATCATGCCAGCATTTAATCACACTCCAGACAGCTGACATGATAAAACACAGAGTCTGAGGAAATAAATGGAAAGAGAGTAAGAAAAGGGGGGACAAATGGACACGCAAGAGCTGCCCAACCCTTTGCCCTTGCTTCCTATTCCCAAATAATTATACAAAGGGGAGTTTATGCTAATGCTTACCTTGATGTTGTCTTCCACCTCCATATGTCCCAACAGTTTTCCATTGATGCTGAACACACAGAAGTGGCCCTTGTCATAATAAATGACACAGTGACCCTCAGTGGAGGACAGAACCAAGCGTGGTCGCACACAGTTGTCTGGACCCTCCAGAGTCCTCAACAGGTCACCGTTCATAGAGTGGACAAGACACGGACCCTCTGTTGTCAAACACATACAGACACATGATGGTCAGATCAGACAGAATTACACTGCGCTGTTGCACCGACTTGTTCACGTGTGTAAAATGTTCTGTTGATTTGAACATTTTCATATTTCCTCAGCCGCTGACATATTTAGCATTTACAGGCCAAAAAGCATCTTATCCAAGATGCAATGTTTAAGGTAGGATATCTCAAGAATTATGATTGCTGGCCTTGTAGGAATTAGTAAATACACCTTTTTTTCCTCAAAAATAGTCTAAATAGTTAGTGCCAAAGTTTTTCATGGGCCCAAAAGATGAAAAAAAAGAAGAAAATGAAAAATTAGAGATGTGTTAACTAAACTAATAAAAACACAAAAGGTTTTAATAAAAGTGTTTAGATCTACTAAAAAATA
>JAUYWG010000031.1:1809973-1825887 GCA_034779775.1 Enteromius afrohamiltoni
TTTTTATAAGTATGTATCATGAATAATGTGAAATATTAAATTTAGGCAAAGCAATTTGCTAATTTTAAAGAATTCATTTGATAACAATAAAAGATAGCAATAAAAAAAAAAACATGAAATGAATTAACCATCTAATTGTCTTATTGTTAATGCATGAGTGTGTATTCACCTCTGCAGCCACTGATGACCAGTCCCAGCTCTGCACACACACTTGCACACGTGACTTCACAATCATGACCTGTCAGAATAGCCCTGGGAGTCACAAATTCTGCTGGAAAGAGACACACACACACAGATGATGATCAAAGACAGAAACAAGAACAAAAAAATAATCACAATTACTACATTACACCTTGAATGACATAACTATATTTACATATTTGACACTCAATTTCAGTGTGTAAATATTTTTTTTTTATTTGTTGTCTACTTTGTGATAATTAATTGGAATGTATGATCCCTGCAATCAGACACTCTGCTTTCTGTAAATATCACTCGTACAAACACACCTGTCTCTCTCAAAGTGTTAATGGTTCAGGTAATGTCAAAAATAACAGTTAACGAACTAATGAATTCTCTTTCTATCTAGCCACAAAGAAGTCACACACATTTAAGTGTCTTAATCCAGCTGGCCTCTCTCTGTCTCTTTCTCAGACACACACACAAACTCTCTCTCTCTCAGCGTAGATGTATAGGTTTCATTAGGTGGCAAACTTCCTAAATGTCTCAGCTTTGAGTTATACCCTACAACTCTGGGGATTAAAGCCTGATGTCGGATTGTGCCCCGAAAAGATCAATAAAACTGATATATTAGTGTATCGTTTAACCTCCCCGTCATCGGCCACCATTTGGTTCGCATTAGGACAACATCTGATTACAATCTAATACCAATATACTGTATACTATTTATCTGTACTGAAAATGCACACTAGAGAGTATCATTTACCCATAGGAGAAAGAGAGAGAGAAAATGAATACATAAACACAAGACAAAAACAAATGCAGTAATAGCTGTAACTGAAACAGCATTAGCCTGAATTAAGTTTTAATCAGGGTTCATGAAAATGCTGTGCATAATTTGCCCACTAGATGGCAGTGTGGTCAACAGAATCAATCCAACAACCCTCCACCTAGGTATGGTCTGCATTTAAAATTCCTGTCTGAAATGAAGAACTGCATCAAAATGAAATGAAACAACAACAAATGAATAAATTAATTCATTAAAATAAAAAAGAGAGAAAGATAGTACCTAACGTTATGTAACACAAATTTACCAGAATTATCCAGGCAGAGTATATATATATTTCAGCTCTAAAAGTCGTTTTTACATTTTATACTGAGTGTATACTACAGAATCATGAATCATGCTTAAATCAGCATGATTACTGATCGATTGCTTAACATATAATGCTATAAATAAAAATAAATCAACAAGCATTAAGATTTTCAGCTTTGAAATTTCTATCTCTTGAATCACCTGACAATATTACTGGAAAACATGGCCTGTACATCTCATACTAATCCAGAGATTCAGTCTGATTTCACATTAGATGACGGTCTAGCACTTCGGTTCTTTAATGCCACTGATGTCAACCATCAACCTACAGTCATATTTATCTTTAGACGCTCATTAACCAAATCACTATTAGTCATAAATCCTACCCGATTTGTAGAAGAGCACTTAACAGCTTGTAGAGCATCCAAAAACTCCAAATTAGCAAAGGGGATGTGTGTGTTTTTGTGAGTGTGTGCGTGCTTTGATCAGCACTACAGCCATATGGTTAGTGTGTACAGGGGAAGCCCGTGGCATTTTTCACTTTTATTGAGTGTTCTCTCGCTCTCTCAGATAGATGGGACTGAACTCTCCTGAGCTGGAGACCTCCAAGTCACATTTACTGTCTCCCTCTGTGGCCCTCTGGCCTCCACTTTCACTCACTCTCTCTCTCTCTCACACACACACACAGAGGCAGGCCGATTCCATTTATGGTGTGATACTAGCCTGAAACTCAATCTTCTGAGCAGAGACCTGCTGTGGTCAGATGAAACTAGTTGTAGCTTCTGAAAGTGAGCTGTAAATCATTACGCCAGCCTTGACAGACACACACTGGAATGTGTGTGTGTGAACAATGTGCTTTTAACACTGCACTGATATCATCACCTGCATGAAAGCTTTTCCTATGTGTGTTTGCAAAGCGCTAGCTGGGGATTTGGACTCTGAACATTACCCCGATCTTGACCTCTCTATGTGAGAACCATGAGGCTCTTGAGCATGATGATGATGAAACTATTTGTTCACAAAAATTATAGAGCCTTCATTAAAAAGAAAATGAACTGTTGTTTCTTAGCAGAATGTCCAATGCTTTTTTTTCAGACAACGACAATTCAAATTTTTGGGTCAACTTATACATCTTTATGTAGTTAAACATTTACAACTTACTTCCAGGGTTCTCTCCGATGCTGCTGTGCTTGCCGTTCCAGTACCAGAGCAGTAGTGTGGCATCTCTGGAGCCAGACAGAACGTAACAGTCTCCACCAATGTATGACTCTGAGCGGGCCAGACAGGTCACCACATCAAGATGGCCAAACACAATCTGTGTCAGCTTACCTGTTAACACACACAACACAGGATTGAAATCGCTTGCTGCAGAGTGCGAGGCCAAGTGGATACGAACAACGCAAATACATATTCATAATGATTTTTTCTTTCCATGATTCAAGGTCTGATTCTGGAGCATATCTTCACAGGGTCAGCAGATTGCAGTGTAGTACTCCCTGCAGGGCGTAAGTGAATGACTCTACTAAGATGATGCTGTCTGGTGAGTCGTTTACATACACCAGATGAGCTCAAACACTCCCCAATTCTTCCCGCACTTTAAATATTTGCTTTTGGAGTGCTGCATGTGCACGCTGAAGTCTGTGTGCAGATAAGAAAAACAGCCATTGTCATTTGTATGACTGTCTATACTCAATAACTACCCTGTCTGTTGGTCCATACTAAAATACTACCTGTCTGTCTAGCACTTTAACTCTCTAATTACCTACCTTTCTGTCTGTCTGTACTGAAAACCTACATACCTTCATGTCTTTCTATCGATCTGTCTAGATACCTACCTACTGCCTGTCTATCTACCTGTCTATTGGTCTGTCAATCCTGTCTATCTATCTACATACCTAGCTACCTCTCTATAGTATCTGACTGTGTTTCTGCATTTACAGATGCTCACTCTCAATGTGACACACGTAGCATCAAAACCAATAACAGAAACGCCAAAAGACGCAACACCCCTCGCAGGACAGTGAACCTGGCTATGGCTACAGCACAGAACATCATACCAGTCTCCTTCATCGGTAAGTTTTTTCTGTGCGATGGGGGAGATCTGCACCATGACTCGACAGGTGCTTATTTGGAGTGAGGTGAAGCATTGTTTTGAAAGCTACTTGGTACACCTACATCATTACCAAAACAAAACATACAGATAGACTGGTTACGTCTGGACATACAAATAATAATTGACAACTTGCAATTAATAGTGCACCCAGTCTGCCTGAAAATACATAAAATATATAATTTGATTCCTCTGAATATAGCCAATCTTCAGCTTGTGTCTTTAAAGAGAAAAACCCCTTTGTTCAGATTTTATATTTTCTTTATTATATCTCAGAGCTTAGGAGTATTTTTGTGTGCTGCGATTCTATTGAAATTCAAGTTCCGCTTGCGTGACTTGCGTTCTGAGCCTTACTCTCCCGTGAGATGGAGTCAAGGTCCATCCGTGAGATGAGAAAGCTATCTGAACCCCGGGGCAATGGAGTTGTAATGCAGTCTGCAGGCTCATTTGTGACTTTTGACCCTTTCCTTTGTATAGTGTGGTGGAGGGCGGTGTCTTGCGGGTTCCTTGCAGTTACCTGTATCAGTGGAGTAGATGTGGAAGCTCTTGTCCCAGAAGCCACAGAGCAGGATGAAGCGGTTGTCAGCCGTGATGACAAAACACTGAGCATTTACCTGGATGCTCTGATCTAACAGATCTGAGATCTGCCTTCTGTGAATGGCCACATTATTTGCTGAAAACAAAGAGAGTCACTTGTTAGAAAAGCACTAACCAAATATTTGGTTTAAAAAAAAATGGGTAAGGTGGAGAAAAATATAAACATCTTAGAAAAACTAAAACAATGATTATGGAGGGAGATACAGAAGGAAGGACATTCGCAGAGAATCTTGACCCTAAAGGTCTTACTCCAAGTGAATTCCTGACAACCTCCTAAGAGAATATAAAGATGTTAAACTATTAGAATGAATAAAATATGTCATTTGTCAGGAACGCTGTGCATGAGCATATGATTTGTGAAAGAATACATAAAACAGCAGAAGACAGATCAGTAAAGGAACCACTAAAACGATCCTAAAAAATGATGTGACCAAAATGTCATAAATTACACTTTTTGTGTTGCTTTTTTAAACACACCAAGACAGAAAAAGTCCGAGAGAGATCGAAGAGGCCAGACTACACAGAGTCATGTGTGTGAGGCCCAGACACATTCATGACACACACCAGTGATGCGTCTGTGCTGGAGCAAGCGGACAGATTATCAACAGCAGGGTCATGCAGAATTTATTGTGTTTAAATGTGTGAGCTGTGCGGAATGCAGTCCGTCTAAATACATACATGACATTCTGGAGCAGGAGTGAAAGAAAATGAGCCATGAAAGATGTCTCTCCCCACACAGAGAGACACAGAAGAGAGAGGGGAGTGTGATTTGTTGTACAGGTATCTGATAAATCTTTTACAAGTTACCAAAAAAAAAAAAAAAAAAAAAATTATAATCAGTAAGACTGTCCCAGTTTCATACTGTATATGTTGTATCATTCTGTGGTATTTTGCTTCTTGAAAATTTTAAATAATGCAATAACTTAAATCAATATTTCATGTCCATTTATTTAGGTAGGCATTCATGGTAGGTAAAAATACAAGCAAGTCCGCATGTTCTAAAACAGAATGGAAAACCTAACAAGAATGTCCTATTTTTGCCAATGGTTTCAAAATGAAATGCAAAATACCTTTTTTGTGTCCATATACTGCATGTTTGGCCATAAATTATATATATATATATATATATATATATATATATAAAATGATATTATATTAATGATATGCTTTCAGACTCTTCACAAAAATGGTATATAATAAGAATGTCATAATGATTTTGAAGGCTTGAATTCAGATTTAATTAATTAGTAGTTGACAAGGTGGAGGTTTAGAAAGAGGCACACAGATAAGCGTAAGATCAGAACAGCGACCATGAAGTGACAGACATTCACTGGGTGAGACATATGACTCTGCATAATATAAGCAGCACTAGAGCTGAGATATACGATGAACGGGAGGAGAGAAAGAAAGTTCAGAGAGGCGTCAGCCATATGTGATCACATATTTTCTCTCTCTCATCCCTTTATCCTCTCTTTCTTCCTAATCAACAGGTCGGAGGGATGAGAGGACATATTGTCCTGACAGCGTGTGCCACGCGGCTTCAATCAGACATTATTACACCATTCATATTCATTCAGCCTGACAGGACAGAGAGACAGAGAAAGAGAGAGCGAGAGAGCTGATGATGTACAGGCTAAGCCACAGCTCATTGCTTTCCAATTTGCATGCAAATGCTGATCTGAAGCTGAATGGCGGCTGGGTGAAAAACAGCACTCATCTCCTCCCAAGGGCCGGGCCCTCGCAACTCACAACAGCCAATCACAAATCACTCTACTGACGATTGACAAGCCACAGACCTATCAAATGGTCAATTTCAACCGGTAACTGGTACTGCTGGTCCTGCACAGAAGAGCTTTGATGACCTGAGAGAAACAGAGGGGACAGATAAAAAATAGATTTAATACTATGTACCATCGGAATACTTATTTATAGAGTCAGTCAACAGTCATTTTCTACAGAAGACAAATGACAATAATAACAAAACAAAGACCATTGCTCTTCTGGAGAATAAATAAATGAATAACAAAAAGACGTTTTATTATTGGCTAAACACAAATATGCCATTAGAGGTAATGAAGAATACCTAAAGGAAAATACTTTAAATTAATGCATAAAAGTAATCCTTCGATCCTTAGTATACAAGTTATTGATCTTGTGAATATTAATGATAGGACGGAAAATAGAGAAACTGATCTTAATCAAAGAAAGACATTTTAATGAATGAATGAATGAATTATATTTTATATATAAAGTGGTTATATACTGATTATTAAACATGATTTATTGAGTAGAATGCGCCAAATTGTCCAAAAAACGTATCACTATTTTTTTTTCATATTTGTCGATATTGATAATTATCACTACAAATGTCAAATCTTTAAAGTTTAAAGCCAGATTTTTGCTCCAAAGTGAAAATTGTAGAAACTTGACCAGTAATTTGCCTTATTAATTTGAATGAGGAAACATCAATTTCTAAAAAAAAAAAAAACGGTTTCCTATGCTTATGATTAAATTATATATTAATACAACCAATGAAATCATCCAACAACTGTACATATAAATGTGGATTATTTTGCTCAAATAGCATTTAAAAAAAGCTTATTTTTTTCAGGCTAGACCAGTCCTAAGTGCACGTCTCTGATGCTTACTGTTTCGGTGACTTCAAAAACAGAAACAAAAACACATTGATTTTCATCTATATAGGACAATACCCTATTTTGGTAGTTAACAACATTTGTTTGTTTCGGAAAAAATGAAACTTTAAAAATGTTATAATTTAATTTAAAATGTATCATTCCCAGAACGTATTATAAACAACAGTTATAACCATCGAATTTCAAGAGATAAAGAACTTGAAGAAGAAGAGGCTGATAAATGGAGGTGGACAGGAAGCTGAATGCACGGCAGAGGAAGTGTCACATTTGATCCAGTTCATGCTGAGACATCAGTGTCTAAGAAGCTGATGATTATACACAACCAGAGTTTAGAGGGATCAAGCTACTGAAGTTTGCATTATAGAGTGTGTGGAAATGAACATCATCCAGCCTTTTATGTTTTCTTTGAATGGGGAAACATCAAACTCTACAAAACTTCAATATCATTTGCATGTTTTCACGAATTCGCACTTCATAAATTTTAATAAGCAAATTCGGCGTGTCGTCCGGGGGCGAGCCGGGACCTCGGATGGGTTTTTTCAGTTTTGATCACATTGTATGAAAACATAACCTTATAAAATAGTTAATTTTTTTATGAGGATGGGTTGAGCAACCTGGTTAACAAAGAAACTAACCAAAATCAGGGATGTAAAGGAACAGATCACATGATTCAACAAATGTACAGCATTTACTCCTTATTCATCTGATTTGTTCTTGCTCACCAGAGAGGCCGTGCCACTTGTTGACAGCGAAGAGACGGTTTGCAGTGACTGTGATGACCGCTGGGTTGGTTAGGCCTGACTGTGTGTTGGCAGCCACATGGGTGACAGGCGAGTTTGATGGGAACTTGAGAACCATGATGACATCCTGCTGCATCTGCTCTGTGAACATCAGTGGGGTCTGCAGAAGGAGATACTGTTGAGTCCATGAATGCCATCATCAGCAGGGAGCGAGGAAGTGTAGAGGCAATGATAGTGATGGTTGGAGAGCGAGTGAGAAGAAGTAGGAAGAGAAGCAGGAAGAAGGGAAATTAGACAGCGAAAGACAGAATGGTGTAAAAGAGCACAAACCTGAGATTGAGGTCAGAAGTTATTAAGACATAATATCTTAAATGGATCTGAAGCAACCCGTACAAAGCTCTTTTTTGAACATTGTGAAAATGAGCATTTTTGCGATTGTAATACAGTAATAATACTATTGCAATACCAGCATAAGAGCATAAGCTCAACAACTATATTTAAAAACAATTCTCTCATTACTTGGCAACAGGATTTTAAAGGTTGTGAATGTAACGAGAATAGTTTTTTCGAATATCGTTAATGAAAGTGTTACTAAGCTGTAATTAATTAGTATCACAATAATTCAATTCCTTCTGATTTCTTTATCATGATATATGAACAAATAAATTGATTAAATAAATAAAAATAATAGATTTAAAAATAAATGTAAACATTTATACATTATAATATAAATGTATAAATTATACATAAATTAAATAAACAAATAACAATACAATAATCTGAAGTCAACTTTGCAAGAAAAACTGTTATAATAATTCTGTTAGCTCTGTTAACACTGACTGTTAGCTCATATTAGCAATGCATTGCTATATGTGACCTAGGACAACAAATCCAGTTGTAAGTGTTAAATTTCCAAAATTAAGATTTATACATGATCTGAAAGCTGAATAAACAAACTTCCCATTGATGTATGATTTGGACGGATAGGGCAATATTTGACCAAGATACAAGTTTATAAAAATCTGGAATCTGAGGGGACAGAAAAACCTAAATGCTGAAAAAAATCACCTTTAAAGCTGTCCAAATTAAGATCTTATTAATGCATATTACTAATCAAAAATTAAGTTTTAATACATTTTCGCTAAGAAATTGACTAAATATCTTCTTGAAACATGATCTTTACTTAATATCTTAAGGATTTTTGGCAAAAAAAAAAAAAAAAAATCAATATTTTAGACCCATACAATGTATTTTGGCTGTTGCTACAAATATACCCCAGCGACTTAAGACTGGTTTTGAGGTCCAGGGTCACATATCTTTCCAGATAAGCACAATTTTTTTGCAAAAACTAGTGATAAAGTTCTTGAATAGATCAAATGTTATGCTTAAGTAAAATTTAAAGCTAGAGCAAAGAGGGGAGAGAGAGAGAGAGAGAGAGAGAGAGAGAGAGAGAGAGATCAAAGCAGCTAAACACTTTCATTTCACAAAATTCAATGATAAATTTGACATTTCTGGACCTTTGAGAATTCCAGTAATGCTTCTGCTAGGCTAAGTTGCGCACTATGATACAATTCCTGGGTAATGAGTACAAGATAAACATAAAGTACCTAAACTTAAAGTAGCAAAATATCATATCAGATTTCAAATGAATGTGAACTTTCCTTTAGGATGCGACAGTATATTCCAACCTCCATTAGTAACATTATAATCTGCTTTCTCCTGCGATCCACTCTACAAGTCAAGAGATGACGAGAAGCTTAAAAGGTATATGCACATACACAGCTGTTTGATTACTTGGCAGCAAAGTCATCCAACCATCAAGTTGACTTCCTCAGTGAGGCAGGGCTGTGTTTGTAGAGGCAGGAGATCAGACCGGGCAGCTGCACTGTCACTCAATGAGAGAACCGATTGGCTGTTGCCTTTATAATGATGTTTCTTTACAGCTAATCCCTTCACATTACAAAAGTCTATTTTAAACTAATATTTTAAACCGATATAGTTTAAAATAGAAAACTATAGTTGGAATTGTATGTTTACGCTTATTATAAATAAGTTCATACTGTATATCTTCATATGTCACCATAAAACTGCTCTAATCCAGTCTTCCTGTTGTCTTATGTCTGTGAAGACTAATCCTGACGTGTGTGTGTGCTTTTTAGACACAGTATGGAGACACAGGGCTAATTGGTGAGCCTGCAGTAAATTAGACAGACAGCTAGCACCTCTTAAATAGTGTTCAGCCTGTGAGTGCCATTAAAATCTACTCTCATTAACCTACTGGAGACATGGAAGAGGGAGAAAAAGCAAAGATAGACAGAGAGTTGAAAGGATTAAAGAGAGAATGCACTGTATGATCCAGATATAGGATTGCATGAAAATGATGTTAGTTCTAGGGATGCACCGATCCAGATCGGCCGATATGTTTGGGTGTTTTGTCAGTAGAGCCGGTCCTGCGTGATTTCACATTGAACGGGAAAGACCCTTGAGCCAGGATTCATACTCCCAATAAATGTGCCATATGCATAAGAAATTTAACCAATGTTCAGTGAGTGTGACATCTGAAGCTGAGATGTCTAAAATGTACATATAACTGATTGGATCAATAAACAATAATACCAACCCCATGAATTACAATAAGTATTTATATTTAAGATATAGTAAAACTAATAACGACTTGCCATTCTGTGTCAATGCGGACCAACTTACCCCAAAGGTCTAATTCAATCTTTTCACTTCAAAATAAAACCTATAATTTCTAAATCTACATACATTAAACGAAATGCACATACTTTCTTCTAAATTAGACTGTGTGTTTGGAAATGTTATTATGATGGCGTGTATTCAAAGGCTGTTTAAATTATTTACTGTCACGTAAAGTTCAAAAACCGGTTCTGAGCCTATAACTATATCTGCATGTGGACATTTAGAGGAGAGCATGCGAGTTTGTTTCCACACAGGCAGGCAGGGGCTGTCATCGCCACAGAAACACACAGCTAATGGGGGTTTCTAGGTTGTCACCCACAGTCTCTCAGTTTTTTAGACTAAAGACCCTATCACCTCAGAGCTCTATGCTTAACCACAAGACTTTTCCCACTTCTGGGACCAGGGGGGCTAAATGAAAGAGGACAGAGGAGTGGGGACGTAAAGCATAAAATAGTGAACAAGTTGATCTAAGCCAGCAGCTATCAAGCTTGTTTTCCACCAATAATGGATTCACCAAAACCTCTCTCAGACCTAGCCTGTGTTTCCATCAACATGAGAGAACTGTCTACATTTCCGCCTAACCTGTCCAAACAACTTTAATATTATATTGTAGATCGACAGGACAAAAATGAATGAGCAATGCAGCATAAATAAAGAAATACAGAACTGAATGATTATAATGGGCACAATCCAGTTTCATGCAATCTAGCTTTGTTTTACGGCAAAATTAATCATTGTTTCAACACTATTTTGTGTAGACAATGACTATGCCATGCCCTCCGGTATCAAATTTTAGTTTATTATTTCATGGTTTAAGATCGCTATGTGTCAGTAAGCCTTCATGGGAAGTCATATTTCTTACAATCCTGAAACCCTTCATCTGTGGTGGAACTGCACGGAATGCTTAGTCATGTGATATTGGTCTCTGCTTATAGAGCAAATTATGATGTGCTTAACAGTTTATGGACAAGTTGATACATTTGTGAATTTCTACATGTTAAGGATGAATGTGTTTGTGTGTGTGTTACTCACCACCTGCATGGCAGAGCTGCGTGGCGGGTGGGGCTCAATTAGCAGCTGGCAGGGTGTCTGTCCAAAACTTCTGATTTGAGACTCCACAGCCTGAGAAAGACAGAGAGTCAGTGTTATGGTGGCACTAATGAAGAGATATAGGACTATAAACTTCACCTTGAGACAGTGGCTAACTTGCTAATACAGTCGCAAAATAATGAGCGTGTGTCTAAAAAATAAGAAAAGAAAAGTAGCGGAAATAATAATGATAATAATGGGCTACATAGGAGCTGGATTTCTGTGCATAATGTATTCTACTTGAGTTTTCGTTCTACTTATTTACTACACAAACAGAGTGAACTGATTCACAGTGATTTGCGGCTGTTTTAAGTTAGAAATGTTTTTAAACAGCAACAGAAGGAAGACTCATGAAACGACAAATAAACCCAATAAATAAATAAATAAAAAAGTGCATTAAAAACACAGTGCCTAATTTTCTACTGACACCAAAACCATTTAGGAATGTTTGATCTACTGCATCAGTGCATCAAGTATCACATAGTGGTCAAGTTCAGCTGTGTGAGATGCATGTCAGATCATTTGGAATCTCTGATGGGATTTTCATGAATCAGTAGAGAAACTATCATAATCCCACGCTTAAGTGAGAGAGAGAGAGGTATCCCAGCAATGTCCCAGCTCTCGTCGGACTGCTCATGCTCTAACTGTATTCGCGAACGCATCAGGATGTCATGAGGCTTTCCACGTCCCTCTCATTGTATTTCTTCACTCTTCCACCTCTTTCTTTTTCCACTCTGCTCAGACTGCACTTCTTTACATCAATCCTTTCCGTCTGTTTCTAACTCTGATTCTGCTCTTCATCTCTCTTTCTTCATCCCAGTCTCATGCTTTGATCTGGTTCGGCCCACTCTGCTGGTAACAATAGACTCCACCATACAAACTCTTCTTTATATAGTGTAAATCCACTAGTGATCTCATTAGAGGGACTGATGGAACACAGATGACAGGACTACTGTGTCTGGAAATACCATTCTGAAGAAGCAGGGTTTAGAAGAGGCCACGCAAGGGAAGACACCTCGTTTCAATTATATGATTGGTTGATTTCTACTCAAAAGCAATGGAATTGTTCTGCGTGGCATCAATTCTTTATTTCTTTAGTGTTTGGCAATACCACATTGCGTCACCTACTCAGTAAGAGATTTTTTAGTTGCATCACTATTTGTGTAAGGCATTTACTTCAACAGTTCAGTAGTTGCACAGACGTTAGTGAGAGTAGATAGCACATCTAATTTGGGGAACAAAAACAAGTATGTGAAAGATATCCATTCATAATGTTGCGTCAACTGTTCAGGGAATAAATATACAGTGAGGTCCAAGAGTCTACACTAGAGATCATCAGGGAAAAATCTGAACAAAGCAAATCAAATTAAATAAATTCAAATAAAGTGAAACAAAAACAATAATAAAATATAAATAAAAAAATAAGATGAGATAAATAAATTCAAGTAAAATAAATAAAATGTGAATTGTATAGAACATCACAACACACTTACATCCGCTTAATCTCATAAAACACTTTTTGGAATATTGTGAAATTATGCTGGTTAACATGTATTATCAGATTTTGCTCAAACTCGTAGAGTTCCTAGACACTGAAAACCATCTTTGAAAAGATCTTAGTTCATAGACCTCAAAAGCCAAAGGTTGACTTACCAAATAATGAGACATCCTGAAATACATGCAAATTCTTCCAATATTTTTATTTACACCTGTCTCTCACTATACGGGGGCAGTCATGTTGGGTTTGAGTCCCAGGTCTGGCACGGATTGTTGGTGGGGGAAGTTAATAACCACCGCGCTCTCCACCTTCAATACAACGACCCTTGAGCAAGGTACCGTTCCCCCAACTATTCCCCAGGCACTGCCGTATTGGCTGCCCACTGCTCCAGGTGTGTGTTCACAGTTTATGTGTGTGTGGTTGTTCACTTCTCACTGCTGTGTTTGTGCACTTGGATGGGTTAAACACAGAGCATAAATTTCAAGTATGGGAAACCAAACCTGGCCACATGTCATGTCCTTTCCTTTAAATACCTTTTTCAAAACAAATGTCCCTTTTGTCTCATTCATACTACTCATACAAAATATTTTTTATATGTATTTATTCACTCTATTCAATCTCAAACATTGTTTTATAAACATGGACTGAGATCTCAAACATATCATCTTGTTTTATATAATGCTATGTCCAGTTTACTAATGTGATGCAGCGATGTGGTACAGGATTTGGCATAGTAAACTGGATGAAGGTCGAGCGCGTCACATTGGGACGGTTTGTTTAAGCTAATATGTGGATGCGTTTTGCCCAGGCACCTGACCCATCTTCATTAAATCCTCTCCTGACATTTACTGCCACTGTAGAATGAGGCAGTTCTCAGGTCAGAGCGTCCAGCCAATGAGGAGAGAAGGTTATGTGGGTGCTAGCCATGCTAGAGGGGCCAATCTCTATAGGATCGCTAGTGCGTATCTGATGAGGTCTCTTTACATTCTACACATTTAAATGATGGAAATACCACGTATGCATCCACACACACGCACACACACAGTAATGCTCCATGAGTCACCTGATTTACTCTAACCCTTGACAAGGCAATTTAGCTGTACAACAAGCTGTGACCAAATTTTCTTATTTTGCATAATGAGGTCCCTATGAACACTTATAAGAGTTTTCGGGGGAAGGGTTTCTCTTTAAATGCAAGCCTTCTAAAGGTCAGATTAGTATCGGACTTGAGTAAAAGTGGGCTTGATTGGAGGAAAGGACTGTGTGTATATGTGTGCGCACGTTTATATGTGCAAAGGGAACCCTTTGTGTCTGTCATGTTCTTTTTTGTGGTGGAAGGGCAAAGACAGGAAGTAATCATCGTCTGAGTAAACATGGCCCAGTCTCCTGAGTGACCCTAATCTGCCATGAGACATTCCACACGCCCGGTACTCTACACGCACATACACGTGTGCACACTGGGTTCTACATACATAGAAACACAATTATACACACGACTTGCCATCGAAAAAAAGCCCAAACTCAGCTGCTCAGACTGACAAATCCCAGTCCTGCCCAATCCAGACCTGATATGCAAGATGCAAAACTAAAACTAGAACCAGAACCCAGCAGTTTGTTTCCACACAACCCCATCTGAGAAGATCCAGAGCTACAGCCATCCCTGCTGTTTCCAGACAAACATACATGCTCCTTTAAGAGCCACGCTAAACTACACCCTATTAGTTTATTTTTAAACTACAAACTGGACTGTGATGCGCAGACAGTTCAAAACTGACTTTTTGCCACACTTTCCAACAGTGGGGGGAATTTATATGTATCAGTCATAAATGTTTTTTTTTTTTTTGTGGGTATGAAATAGTATTTTGGATTTTTTGTTTTCTAAATATATACATTGCTCAAAAAAATAAAGGGAACATTAAAATAAAACATCCTATATCTGAATGAATGAAATATTCATATTAAATACTTTGTTCTTTATATAGTTGAATTTGCTGACAACAAAATCTGAAAATCAAACCCATGAAGGTCTGTATTTGAAGTTACACTGAAAATTAAAGTGGAAAAACACACTACAGTCTGATCCAACTTTGATGTAATGTCCTTAAAACAAGTCAAAATGAGGCTCAGTATTGTGGTGGCCTCCACGTGCCTGTATGACCTCCCTACAACGCCTGGGCATGCTCCTGATGAGGTGGAGGATGGTCTTCTGAGGGATCTCCTCCCGGACCTGGACTAAAGCATCCGCCAACCCCTTTACAGTCTGTGGTGCAACGTGGCGTTGGTGGATACAGCGAGACATGATGTCCCAGATGTGCACAATAGGATTCAGGTCTGGGGAACGAGCGGGCCAGTCCATAGCATCAATAACTTTGTCTTGCAGGAACTGCTGACACACTCCAGCCAGATGAAATCTAGCATTGTCTTGCATTAGGAGGAACCCAAGGCCAACCGCACCGGCATATGGTCTCACAAGGGGTCTGAGGATCTCATCTCGGTACCTAATGGCAGTCAGGCTACCTCTGGCGAGCCTGTAGAGGGCTGTGCTGGAGGATGCTCATGCTGGAGGATGTTGCAGGCAGCAGAACATTCTCCACGGCTCCTCCAGACTCTGTCAGGTCTGTCACATGTCCTCAGTGTGAACCTGCTTTCATCTGTGAAGAGCACAGGGCGCCAGTGGCGAATTTGCCAATCTTGGTGTCTGCATGGTGTAGGGCTGTAAGCACAACCCCCACCTGTGGACGTCGGGCCCTCATACCACCCTCACAGAGTCTGTTTTAGACCATTTGAGCAGACACATGCACATTTGTGGGCTGCTGGAGGTCATTTTGCAGGGCTCTGGGAGTGCTCCTCCTGTTCCTCCTTGCACAAAGACGGAGGTACAAATATACACAAATTGGCATTTGTATCGAGATGCATCGTTTCTATCGTATCTGTATCGGTAAAACCCCATTTATTTTTTTTTAATTATAAGTAGACATACTATAGTTTCATTATTTAGAATGTGGAATTTGTTAAATATGTTGTGCTGACACTGTGTGTGTTTGGAGACTCCTCCTCCTCCTCTCACTTGGATTCAGCTGAACCTGCTACAGTTACACAATAAACTTGATCAAAGTTTTATGTACATTTATGTTTGTGTACATGAAAAAATAGCAGAGCCTTTCAGGAATAAATATGTCTGACCCTTCTCACATTTTGTATAAGAAATATTACATTTTGCCAGGCAACAGAAGGCTTGCATGCAGAT
>JAUYWG010000031.1:1841513-1861958 GCA_034779775.1 Enteromius afrohamiltoni
ACGGCTCGCACAGCTGTTTTAAAGAATATTTTCTTTCTGCAAATTACAAATACTGTAATACAAAATAAGTAAATAAATCAACAACTACGTTCCTGATCCAGTTTGTCAATGCAAGTTAATGCAAAGCAATTTTGGAAGACTAGTATACAGTCTGAGCTTCCATTACATGTAATATATGTCCATCTACTTCACTCCCTGCTGCTAAGATCAATAGTGAATCTTCACATTGGACAAAGTCAGTCAATTCATGTTGTGTCTCATTGTGTGTGTTGCTGTGTACTTAAAGACTAATTGAGGGCTGGAGAACATACGGCAATCAGTGCTGGCTAGCTGTGAAGGTAGCAGTCCTCATGATACAGGACAGGATTTCTAGACAGTTTTAGAATACTATAAGATCAGCATGACACAGATTTACTAACTGATAGGAATATTATGCATTTATATTACATATGCAAATACACTATTGTTTAAAAAAGTTTCTGGTCAGTTAGATATTTAAATTAAAATGTTTTTTTTTTTTTTAAAGTCTGCAAGTACAGTAAAAAATTTTAAATATTGAAATATTGAAATGAAATGAAATATTATTACTACGTAAAATAACAATTTCCTATTCCTACCTTGTACAACGTAATTTATTCCAGCGTTGACAAAGCAAACTTTTCATCTCTATATATATATATATATATATATATATATTTATTTATTTATTTATTTATTTATTTATTTTTAAATGCATTTTTGATTAATAGAAAGTTCATCATATACTCTACATTATATAAATATTCACGGTTTGAAGAGAACAAAAGAACCAAACTAAACAATAAGTTGCTAATGCATTGATGCCGCTCTCTTTTGGACACTGACAACTCATTTGAGGAAACAAATGCATGTCTTCACTGAACTGGATTTATTCTTCACCAAAATTACTCCCATCAGCCTTTGCGGTCTATGGGTGGAAAGCTCAAGTATAACAAAACACACTAAAATATCCAGCAACCAAAAAACTAAATAAATAAATGAATTCCATAAAAAATTGAGTTTGTTCTAAATCACACCCATATTTAAATTTTAAATTCAAAAACTTTTCATGGTGCATGGCCTACTTTGCTAATATAACAAAGCAACACAATTTTAAAACAGTACTGGTAAAGGATGACAGCTTGAAATATCCCCCCGAAAATGATACCTTTGACTCTTACGACAACAAAGGATCTCATGTTACATTAATGTGCACTTATTACTGACTACACGCTTCCCATGCAGTTAGTTTAGATTGCGTCAGAACATTTGACAATTTGTACAGAAGCACTGTCATGCAATTTAGTGGCAGGCAGAGTCTGTGATATAAGGCAGTGACACCAATTAATGCCGCACCAGCGCTGTTCACAACAGTCCAATCAGTGCAACTGCTTTTCTATAGCATGTTCGCACGCATCAAAGCGAAACCAGCACTTTAGCTGATAGTGATCAAACAAATAAAGTCTGTGCAACCCTACACACAGACTTAGTAAAGTGTGTGAACGTCTGTGTGCATGTCAGAACAGTGACACTGGATAAGGGGGTTGTGTGTATGTGTGTGTGTGTGTGTGCAAGAAAGAGATGATTAATGGGAAAGTCAGGCTGATATCAGAGTTGTAATTATCAGCATAAAACAGGTCACAGCATTAGTACGCACACACACACACACACAAATAGACACAAAGAGCCAGACACGCTGGCCAGAGCCACTCGCAATCAGCACTTTAACAGCAATTTAATAAGGGAGATAAAGAAAGATGGAGAGAGAAAGGGAAAGAAAAGAGATGGAGACACAGAGATTGAACATACTAGTCGGTTGATGCGTACGAACTCCTCAGGACTCTTGGCCCAGGGCGGCAGCTCCACATCAGACACCACAGTCCCATCATCCATCACTCCCAGGTTGTAATTATTGGAGTTGACAAACATCTCTGGGAGGTAATAGAACTCAGGGATCAACTCCTGTGAGAGATATATAAAAAGGAATATTTAACTATACATTTTGAATTATTAACGGATAAAATAATTTGTTAAGGACTTGCAGTCAATTTAAAATATTTAACCTTAATTAATTTCATGACTTTTTGATAAATGATACAAAATAAATGATTAACAAATGCTCCTTTAAGAAAGAAAACTAAATAAAATATATATGTATTGTATATTACATGTATAAAGCATGTGTAAATTATATATATATACATATATAATGTATAAAAAAGGTGTTGTTGGCAATAAATATATTTTTATGTTGATATCACTGAAATATGAGAATTTACTGCTGCTATGACAGTCTTAGACTCAAAGGCAAAAGGAGGGGGTGGGGGTAGATTTATTGGCATGTTTTCAAAAATTTCTGAATAAATGTGCAAATTACATTTAAAAAATGCTAAACATTATGGCAATATTTAATTAAATGCGTCACAGTAGACAGTGATTCTGACATACCAAAATTACATACATCCGACAATCGAAAATAATTATTCAAAATAACGCACCAAATGACATTTAATAATTAATTCCAAACAAGAACGTAAACAAGTCAGCAAAGCTGATTAATGTGCAAAAGCAGACGCATCCAGTTTCAAGTATTTCTAGATATCTATACAATATAACAGCTCATTAAATGGGAATCAGGACTGGAGGAATCAGTTATTCTTTGAATCTTTAGCTTTTAATCTGTGCCACACTGCCACTCTGAGTGAAAGATGCAGTTGGAGCTACTCTAGTTTAATATCCAATTTTAAAGTCTTCACAGAAAGAGTGACTTCATGTCATCCTGAGAGAACATTAAAACAGCAATGCAGAGGCACGCTGCAGTCAAAGAATGGTAAGCAGTACTAGATCTCTTTCCTCATTTACGTATAAAATGCACCGCCATTTTTCTTAATTCTCATTACACAGGAAACAATTACTCTTGCCGCTCTTGCTACAGCGCTCAAATGTGACACTTAATTTGATAACTTTATTACAATATCTGGTTCTGTTCTTAAGATTTTCTAAATCAGTGTAAAGCCCATAGAAAAGCAAATGAAATAAATATGAAATATTGGTCTAATGGTGCATCTTTTTCACCTTAAATGGGTCTTTTCTGTCAGGCAGCAACCTGTAAACTTGAAAAAAAAAGCCCTTTATAAGGGTATGCTTTCTGAAATCTGCTTCTATGCAGAGAATTTAAACTTTAGCTCTAAATTTCTAGTTCAGGTGATTTTATCAGTCTCTCTGCATCATATTTTGTCCTATAGTGTGCACCTATTCATGCACACACTCACACTCTCTATGAAAGTGTTAAGTTAGTCCTAGGAGGATAAACATGCTCTTGCTCTTCAGAAACATGAGTCCCATGGGAGAAGCATCTAACTGACAATCCATCACTCTGTAGTCATAGACCAAACAGGTTCTGTCTCGCATCCAAAATAATCTATGGTTTTCTGTGAAATGTCTATTAAAAGGAGCAAAGTCCACATGGTAAATATCAACAGATATGAACAGTTAACATTTTAGATTTAAATTTAAACTTCCATATAATAAATAAAACTAAACATTTAATATAACATAGCTTGCAAATTTAATATGTGTATTGTGTATATACAACACAGCTCCTCAGTGCACCAATTAGGTGAGCAAATAAAAGGTGAAAGTTCAAAACTAGCCCCCTCCTCATTTCTTTCTGGACCTCTCTTTAAATCTGAAGTCTTTAAAACAAAAAGGTCACGATTTTACAATGGAACCAGGGCGCCCTGAGGTTCATGTATGGAGCCTGGCGTAAATTTGGCGTCTTCATTGGCGGCACAAAGACCCACAGCCACTTAAGCAGTGGTGTGGGGGGGAGGGAGACCAAGGCCGGGGTTCGGGAAGAGCTATTATGTGCAATGGCCCTTGAGCAGAACTGGTCATAGGGCAAAACCTGTGATCCAAAATCCTGTCCTGCTGCGGGTCAGTAGAGAGGGGTGCCCCTGGGTCTGCTCTTAGGTCCTCTCTGATTCCCCTGAGGGGAAACTTTCAGTGTCCGCACAGCTTTCACCCTGGTGCACGGAGGTCAGGGGATGGAGGCTAAAGGTCAGGCCAGAGTTTGCCTGGCTAGAGACAGACAGGATCAGAATGGCTTTAGGCCATTATAGCGCTCTTTAGCCTAGACACAAAAACTGCTAAAGGCTTTTCACCCCTTGGTTGAATGAGGGGGTGTTTCTAAATGTGGGGGGACTGCTGTGCTTTTTGTTTTTTTTAAGAAAAAGGGATAACAGCATGGCAAATTGATACATTATTACATTTGAAGGCACTTCTTTGCTTCTCATTTGCACCTATTAGACATGTTTGAAAGGTTCCACGGCTTCAAAGTCAAATAAACTGAAGGTGATTCCCAGGATTTTAGTCAAGTTCTCCATTCGTTTTTGATGCATGCCAACCCTGTTATGCTGATCCACAGTGACAAGCTCACACAAAAACCAAACTGGGTTTTGAGTGAACTTTTGGTATCAAGTGTGACCGTGTAATGTGAGCCACATGTCTTATTATCAAACGAGCACAATCAGTCCCTGAAAAACACCAGCATGCAACAAGCGTACTAACAAAATTGCTGTCTGTTGTAATGAATATTTCAAGAGGTCTGGACATTTGCTAAAGTCAATGCTGAACACTCTGAGGGCCTCTGAGTGTGCAGTTGGGATTGCTGTCTGACTTTGGTTTGGGGCCGAACGACAAAAGGTTCAACTGAGGGTTAGAGTGTTATGAAAGGTTTCGCAAGAGAGAGTGTAAGGGGGAAAGGGGGGGGGAGTTTAAAATCAAGATTAGTTTAAAGCTTTGATCAAGGACCCTTGACGCTTTCATAGTAGCATGACAAGGATTGGTTGTGATCGTACATGTGCTAGGGCCAGTTTTTATGGAAAGGTGATGGGGGCAGCCGGGCAGAGAGCTGCGGTGTCTCCATGACAACTGCCCTCACACCAAGTCTCAGTAAGCTCCAGTTACCAAGAGGAAGTCAACTCACTAGAGAAACGTCTAATCATGTAATAGCCTCCACATTTGTGAAAAAACAAAATGTCAGTGGAAGGCGAAAACCAAATCCAGGGACCGACCGATGCCTGAATAAGAGGAAATAAGCACAAGTACAGCTTTGTACAGGGGGATAAATATGGATTCATGACAATAAATGAAAACTTTTCCAAGGTAATGAATCTCATAGCATTTCTGAGTGTACATATGCACATATATTGACTTACCTTCACATCAGATGTGTCCCTCTGACAGTTTCTCCAGGCTCTGGACACTGAAGAGAAAGTGCGATCTGCATGGTCAAATTTCCCTCCTTGGAAATTCAGGAAGAATGTTGTGAAAGGCTCCTGAGAATAGAAGAGAACGAAAAAAATATATAGACTTTCCACACACATTCATGCTAAAATGAGTATTAAAAAGTCATGTCAGGGCCTAAAACAACTACAGGGCAAATTCCATTGAGCAAAGATCATGTATTTAATAACTACGAGTCTTCTTTGATCAGTGTTTAAGCCTGCAGTTTAAACATTTTTCAATATGGGCAAACAGAGCAGTATCTCTTATTTAGCATCGATGCCTGCTGTTCATAACAAAGCCTTATACAATATGATCCTAATTTGTGTGCACAAATGACATCCTCTTCCCCAAAAGAGGGACCGGAATGTCAAAGAAACCTGTTATTAACCCTGGTGAGACAGTAAAGCCTTTACAAGTGCTTTATTTGTTCTTTTCTAATCATGCTTAATCTTGTTTGTGCAGAATCAATAGGTGGTTCTTTTGAAACAATACCTCCCCGATGAGAAGGATGCAATTAGAGTGAATAGCACCCCGGTATGCTACACCATGAAAGAAAAATACCCTAATTACGCAGGCTTTTGGGTGCTTGACTGAATTTAACACCCTCCTTTTTTCTGTCAAGAGCTTCAATATCACGAGGTTGCTGATTTGTGCTATGGTACATGAATTAGGGTGTTTGGTGAAGTGGATTTGGGATAAGCCTGATAATAATGGGATGGGATCAATACAATGGGCCAACAGGGAACGGCAATGAAAGTGAAAAACTGTAACAATTACAGTGATGGCCAGGAATGGGTTAGTGACCTCTCCCTCTCGCTCTTTGTGAGTAGAATTTATAAGGAATATGTGGAAGCTTTAAACAAAATAAAACACAAACCTAATTTAAATGTGAAGCACCTGGCTTTCGAGAGGACCGTGGGACCTTATAACTGGAAAACGAATACAGAACTGCTATATTGGACAAAACTACGCTTCATCAAAATACTTTTATAAAGCTTGGAAAGTATTTTTTCCTCCAGAGTGTCACGTCTTTGTTCTCTGCAGATATTAGAACACAAAGGATGAAGGGAAGATGAGCGATGTGTTGTGCGTTTGTAGTATGCAGATAAGGCCTACATTTCAATACAACAATAAATCAACCTGACTGAGCACACACATATGCCCAATTATAAACAACAATTAGTTGTAACGTGTTTCACAACAGATCACATGATGAATGTGTAGCATTATGCCGCAGCCTAAAGAGCACAGAGCTGCTGTGTTTCAAAACCCTTTAAAAGTGGCAAATCATTTTGACAATTATGATCATGTCCCGTTTATTTGTCCTACATAAACAGACTATAAAATAGCAAATGTTTAAGGAAATAAAGCACTGACAAATGGCACAGTGGCAGGCTTTTCTTGTTAAAAATTGTGCATTTTGGAGTTAGTCACATCTCTGTGTTACAGTGTGCAATGTGTGTGTTTGCGTGCAACTTACAATCCTGAGTAGCCACATCTGAGTAAAGCTGGAGGTGGAATAGTGTGTGCCGTAGTGGAATTTGGGCACCTGCTCATCCTCCCATGATTCAAAACGCTCAGAGAAGAAAGCAGCCCGCTTTGGGTTAAGCGCACCAATAGGCTGTAAGGAAAAAGGACAATATTATTGGAATAAACATAAAACTGAATTTATAAAGCATAAATGTTCAAGAACCAAAGCGATAAATTATTGGAACAAGGACCACAGGTGTTAAAAAGTAATCATTTATTAATGGTAATTATTTATTTAAATAATTATTTAGTGCAGCTGTCAAGTTTCATCAACAATAAACTGTTTTTTATTCTACACTGTGAATATAAACATGAAATCTTACAGTTCACGTAGTTGATTGAACAAAATATAATAATTGTGTCCATTTGTACTGATTTTCTTTTGTTTGGGGTCTGTAAGATTTGTAAGATTTCTAAAACGGTACCATTTTCTTTAATGTTGATCATCCTTTCTGAATGAAAAAAAAAAATCATACTGACCCCTGCTTTTGAATAGTTATGTATATTTGTACATTCTTAATGTGTTAAACATTAATATTGAATTAAGGCAGGGGAGTTTACATGAGAGTTCATATATATATATATATGGCTAATACTCTCTTGCCATGCATTGAGTTTTATGAGAAGCATTGATTAGCTGCTTTAATTCTTCATTGATCTGAAGAAATCCAGCGTATAGAAACGGGTCATTATTTAAATGCTCATTTATATGTATTGTTATTACCCTTCTGAGTCTTTATTACTCTTGAACCGCTGCTATCTCTCTCTCTCTCTCACTCAAATCTTAGTATGATCAATAGTAATGGAATGATGGAGTTCCTTGAAATGAGAGTGGGCAGGCCAGATCGACCATCTCCATCTTCCTCTCGTATCATAGCAGTGTAATGAGAGTCCTCAGCTGCTTTTCTATTGATTATAATGGTGCTAGGACAATATGCTTGTGAAACCACTGATTGTATCTTTTAAATGCTCTTATATGTCTATGTGTGCCACTGTGCAAGAAGGCCAAGGGCTGTTGGGCTCATTTCAAACTAAAGGTTAATTATATTCCACTAATTCTAATATAATCTTGATTAAACTATGTCTTGGATTTAATTGGAATTTAAAAAGGAGCTCTGTTTAATCAATATTTGATTGTAAATCACTAAAGCTTGTATAATTGTCACTGAAATGGAATAGACTTATGCTGAATGTATTCTCTGTGTGTGTGTGTGTGAACTGGAATGCAGCCCTGGGCTGACAATGACACACGGTCTGCTCTCTTGTGGCAACTACGGTGAGAACACACACTGAATTAAACATTGTGCGATTTAACTGATTGATTGCGGTAATAACAGGACCCTCATTAAAGAAAGAAAAGGGAGAGCAGGATAAAAAACATCTCTGTCATAGCTCAGTGTGAGTGTGTGTGTGTGTGTGTTAGTGAGTGTTTCTATGTGGATGTGTACATTTGTGTGCATGTATAAGAGAGTGTGTGTGTTCGTGCGAGCCCCTCGTGTTGTTTACGGCAGTAAATTATGGTCAGAGGCGCACCAGTACAATAGGGTCTCGTGACAGTGTCGTTCATCAGGGTTATCCCCGTACCACAGCGCAATGTGATGGAGTGAACGCACACCACCGACCCTAATACGCTCTGGCAGCACTGCTGAATATTTCTCTAGTGACGGCTCAAATAAATGAGCTGCCCCAATGTTTTTAATTAGACTGCAAATCTGAACAGACTGCCAGTAGCTATGAGTATCAGCACTTCACCGTGCTGCTCAAAATTCAGAGTTTCTGAGAGGGGAATTCATGAATTGCGCCTGATAGCTTTGTGCATTTGCACACGATTCAGGTTTAAACGAATCACAAACACGCACGAAAATTCTCTGCTGGAGACAATTCGCATTCCGGCACCTGCATTTAAATGCAGAGAGTGTGCGACTAAACACTGACTTAATTTAAGTTCCGAGTTAAACTTAAATTCGTTTTACGCAGGAAGAAAAAGGTGTGCAATGTAACATATTACTATAAGAACTAATCCACTGTGCTACATGACTAAATACTATCCCCCAACATTGCATGTTTTCTGTGTCTCTTTAATCAAACACTTGATTCAGATCATGAGCGGAAACCCGAAATGGGTGAATCAGACAAACAAGAGATGCAAAATGTTCAGTTTTAAGGGGGCTCTAGAAACCACTGCATTATAGAAGGTGTGAATGTGTATCTAGGGCTCAGCTGAGAGGGTGTAAACGATGTGATGCCGGGGCGAATCAATATGCCATTAACTACATCACAGTGAGGGTGGAGAAACAGATCAATACATTTTGTTATCTTTGTTAATGTACAAATATAATACCAGGCCTTAGCCATGCATCTGTCACTTCGCTAGTATAGGAAGTCTCCCTCATATATTTCTTAATAAATCAGATTAAATATTAAAGTCACAATGGGAATTAGCACAATATCGTTTATCACAATACTGCAATTAAAGTCAGCACGAAATGGAAATTCCCCCTAATTTCTAAATGCAACTTATCGATTGTGAATGATTCATACAAAGTTTTTCATTCAATGAGCTTGTGATTTTTAATCAAACTGTCCTAATTCGATCTTCCGGTTAAATAGACTTGGTGACGTATGCTGGACTTCTCCAGTCATTTAATCTTTACTTAAACACTTTTCTCACGATTGACTGCAAGCTCACATTCAGATCTGCCTCCATTCAAACGGTGGTCAATAAATAGAACCCTACATTTTTCTTTTTCTATGATTTGTTTCACTTAGATGTACAGTACAACATAATACAGGAGAAAATCTGTTGCTACTTCTTTTACAATGCAACTTTACAGTAAGTGAACATGAGAGAGAATTTGGCCATCTGCTATACGTCGACAAAAGGCAATTAATTAAATAATATTTCAGTTATTTCTTTATTTTGTCATTTTCAAAACTTTTCTGCTGTGTCATCAAATTCAATCCTGTTATTATTTTGTAAAATTAATTTATCTTAAAAAAAAAATCTTTGCTACAGTACGCAAATAAAAATGAATACATAATTAATTCGCTCTTCCAAACCTGACTCAAAAGACCAAAATGAAACAAATGATGAATGTTCTTGTGTATCAATATCCACCGAGTCAAATAAGAAGCGTCATTTTTGAAAAGCGGCTCACTCGGTTGTGTCAGTTTTGTTCTTTCTGGCTGCAGTGATAACTCTGGCTACACCAGATGTCACGAAAAGGTTAGAGTTTATGATAAGAAAGCCAGCGGGGTCATAACGATGAGACAAAAGGAACATAAATTCATGAAACGCATTCCTCTGCCCGCAGGGAAGACAGTCTGTGTGACACAGCGTCTATGGCAATTTCACCTCACTGTGTAAAAGGTCCCACATGACCTGCTTCTATCAAAGCTGTTCTAGGATGTGGCATACGCAGACGGCAAGAGAGAGCGGGAGGGGTTAAGGACAAAAAGAGAAAAGACACACAGCATATACAAGGTTCAGATGGCCTTCACAGGCGAGACGGTGTTGTCATGCTCCGCTGGTCATACACTGATATAGCCTGTGTCAACAGCATGAATAAAGCAGTTGTAATAAAGATTGTTGAGATTTGCTGTTGTTCGCTGTAGAGGGAGGGGTGGCTGCTCTCGCTCGGCCTCCGTTTCTCCCTAAGGCTTGAAAGCTTGACTGAACATAAAGGCAAGGCTGTCAAAACTCGAGAGAGAGTTTGAGGGAGGGAGGGATAGAAAGAGAGAGAAACAAAGGCGAGGGTGATGTAGGATGGTGTGTAGGACTGTTGTCTTTTAACATTGGGGGCGGAAGCCATTGCAAAGAAACAGAACAGGGCTGAACAAATTATAAATAAATAAAGAGATATGCTGCAAGCTGTGTGCTGGCTACAACAGTGTGCTTCTCTGTTTTTATTTATTTGTACAAGCATGTTCTGGAGGAAGCATAACTGTCTGCCACTAACAGCTGAAAACTAGATACAGTATATATACTGCATTGCTTTTAGATCAGTACATTTTTCATTTAATTGTTTGGCATTTGCATACTCAAGAATAAAGACTTTTGAACTGATTCTTTAAAATGGACAGCCTGAAATGATCTATGCGTAGAACTGAGCTGCTGTTGATATTTTCGTATTGCTCTGTTACCTGCAAATCATGACGCAAAAAGACCCTTTAGATGGTCTTTAGGAACTTAAGTTAATTAAGTTAGTATTGCTTTAATGTATTGCATTGCATGTAAAGCACATATTTTTTCTTTAATTGTTCATCATGAAAAAATTTTATAATGTACTGCATATTCACAAAGTTGGTTTATTTTATATTGTCAACTATACAATATGAAAGTATTCCAGATATATAACACATATAACTCTTCTGAGTGTTTGCCGAATCTGAATTGGTAAAACACAAGAGACATTTCTTTGCTAAAGGCAATGCAGTAGATACAGATAGCATCTTGCATATAAATCTGCATTGGAGAGTAATATGAGCGATGATCTCAGTCTGAAGACAGTAAGGGTGACTTCTGAAACCTCATGGTTCTTTTTGTAAAGGAATTAATCTTCCATTATCTCTCAGTCCTTTGTTTTCCTGCCTCTTAGAACTGATTTATTCTGCCATTTTGGGTCAGAGTGGACACTCGTTCGATCATCTGAGCTCTAAAAGTAATCCTCTGTCCTCCCTCCATTGGCCACCATTACATGAAATTGATGGTCATTTTTGAGGCAGTGACTGGCAAGCTTTCACAAGCACTTTTAAAGTGAAGTTTAAGGGTGGAAGCGTTTTAAAATACAACTTTTGTCTTGCGACTCAATTACCTAAATGGTGCAACGTGAGTAAAAAGCATTCTTTTGGAGGAGTGCCCCCCAGCTCTCTGACATACAATATTTATCAGGGCTAGACTGAGGAAGAAGTTCTTCAAAACACCAGTTTTAAGATACAAGCATAAGTGAGCCACATTTAAATAACGTGGAAATAAACATCATCGTCAGGGCAGGATGGACTGGACTGAATATCTCAACCTTCAGACTAATGCTGGTTAATCACTGTCACTTCAGCGAAACAGCTATTAGTAGTTCATGGATACACAACAATCGATTGCAATTACAGACTACGGTATCAGGGCTAAGACCCACTGGCTTCAAGTGTTTGAGACTGAGTACTGATTCAGGAGAACACAAGCCTTGTTTGCAAACCCTTTAATATGGATTAAGGAAAATTCCCGAAATATGCTATGCTATAGACATAGAATATTTAATCATTATATTTATGGTTATGTTTAATATAACCCTTTTTGTAAACAACCAATTCCTTTTTTTTTGTTTTTTATTAATTAATTTAGCAGGGATTGATCAAAAGAGACTATATAATATATACGTATAGTATAATATAGACTATATACTATTTATACTATATAATTATTAAATCATCATAATATTTGATTGATCAAATAAATGCAATCTCGGTGAGCATAAGAGACATTCTCTTGACTGACAAACTTTTAAACTGTGGTGTACATATCATTTGCCATTGAAATGAAGTGTATTTATTGTATATCAGCATTATATCAATAACTAACCACGCTGCTTATCAGTATATACATTGACTGGATGGGGCCACTAATATGATTTCACTCCACCTAAAGCTCTGTTTGCAAAAGAAAAGAGATAAGCACAAATGGTGTGATACAATTTAAGATACCTATGTATTGAGCGAGAGACTGAGAGAGACAAAGGCAGGTCTGGTGTTCCCAGCAGTGAGCTGTGTCAGTCTGTCTGTGTGGTTAGCTGAAGTACTACTACGCTCATTAATTAGCTCCTTAGGGAGGCTGGCTGGCTAACGGGAATGGGGGAGGAGGTGAAAGAGGGATGTAGGGGGCTTCTGAGGGGTTGATTGAGGGGGAGAGGGGAGGAGGAGAGACACGGGCCCATTATCTGACTTGTCTGCGGTTGAGGGGGCCTGGCGTGAGGTGACGAGCATGCGGCTGCCAACGCTGTACTACATGAACGGTCAGACTCCCAGCGAAAGTCCAAAGCAGCGGTCATTCCCTCTCTCGCTGGATGGCTACATCTGTCTATCAGACTCAGGTTCATCATTAAAACCGCCGGACAAAGTTTTCAGACAAATACTTCCACGTACTGTTGTTTTCAAAACGTCTCTTCAGACATGCCCTTCAGTCTCTTAAAATACAGGAGCTCTTTAAGGTTCAGGCTGTTGGCCTTGTCTGTGTGTGTATGTGGTCATGTGTTTACCTTGGAAAGATCTCTGTAGTTGCTGGGCAGAGTGAGGTCGAGATTTTCGCTGTCGTAGTTGGTGATTACCCAGGGGAACACGGGATACTGGTTCAGATCATTAAACGTACGGCCTGAAACACAAGCAGGGTCGAGACTCCTCACACACTTCCTCACGTCGTATTACCATAACCATGACTTTACTTCATCATTTAAGGAACATAAATTCATGAAACACATTCCTCTGCCCGCAGGGAAGACAGTCTGTGTGACACAGCGTCTATGGCAATTTCGATGTAATCGTTCCAGTTCGATGTAATTACAAAGAGTATCGAATAAAGAAAACCCAGTGATTACAGAGAGCAGAAGACAACTGTCATTTTTACTTTCAAAGCTTTGTAAACTTTGTTAGTTGTCTAACACTATATCTTAACTAAATGTGACAAGATACCAGTCTCAGTGCCTTGGTTCAGGTAGGTATCAGTGTGGAGCCAAATATATGGCCCAACAATTAAAGAGAGAAGTAAGTCTGCCAGCAAAGTGTCTAGTTATCACAGCTTATTAGGACAGAAAGCCATGTAAACATGGAAGATACCCATTTTGTCACACAGAGGAGTTAAGGCAAAGAGTTATTCATTTATTATTTATCATTGCTTTTTACCAGATATTGTGTTGAGGAACATGAGGTACTCAAAGTTGGAGATCTCTCGTCTTTGCCAGCGCTGGGCCATGTTGGAGGCCTTGTAGAGCTGTTTCGGTGTGGCCAGAGAAATCCGCCTGTTGGAAAAACACAAATCACATTCAGAAATTCAAAGAATAACCTGAAATGCGCATGTATTTTACAATAAATTATATAATGTGCAATTTCAAATATAAGCACTTTTAGTTTTCAGGATATTTTGTAAATTAGGTATGTAATAGATAAATATTGAACAGATTTTGGCATAAGCCACAGAAAAATCGAAGAAAACTTTTTACGTTTTAAAGTTAAAAATAATGACAGTGTCCTGTTTGTCTGTTGTCATAAAAAGACGTTTGACTTTCATTACCAATCCAAATGCATTTATTTAAGCGCAATGTGTGAAGTTTTTATACTGATCTCACAATAATTAGTTTTAAAAAAATATATTTTACTAGGTGTAATTCACACAAATGACCACACCTGACCCACTCCTAAACTCACCCCTTACAGAAACTGTAAGGGGTGAATATGAAAATATATGTAAATTTGTTGCCGATAGGGGCACAATTGTAGCACACAAAGGGACTTGCCACATTTTTAAGAAGCTGTGTCAACTTTAAAAGAATTGACATCTTTAAACACAGCACTGCTTATCAATGTCAGTTCCAAATTGAAAAAAGTGCCAACTGCTTTAATAAAAGATCTGTATGAATACACAATGTGATAAGCCATTTTGTTCATTTGCGCCATTCGAAGATAATATTTGAATTCCAGTGCTGTTATACAATGACAGGAACTCTTTTAGAATTTTAAAATATAAGTTACATCCAAATCCAAACATGAACACAGACGCCCAATGGGAACCTGTTAAATGAACATGCACCGTGCAAGCAAATATGTGGACACTAAAACAAATGACTCTCCATCCAATTAAAACAAAGCGAAATTAGAGAATTCATCACTGTCACCCAGCGTGATTATAGTCATTAGGCCTCTCTGAAGTTTCCAATGCCCTTTGCCCCTCCTAACACAGAGGCAACGCAGTAACAGCGCTGGGGAAATACCGCACGAATTTCAGCAGTGGGGCATGTGAAGTCATGGCAGGAGAGGTCTATAATGGTCAGCAACACTACAATCACGTTACACATTCTTTCATTCATTTCACTCTATGGGATCAATATTCACTATATTCTGTAACATTTACTTTTAAGAACACTGATTTATAAGGATATTGTGATGGAATTTCACTTGTCTAAATCATCTTTTCTTTGGCTGAACTAACAGCAGCAGTGTGTGTGTGTGTGTATTTCCTGTGTTTCCAGCATGCCCTGCAGGCTTTGCTCTCGCCCCTGTATTTATTTCTCAGTTGGGGAGATAAATAAATGATGTGAATTGTGTTTGAGTGAAGGTAATTAGACAGTGTTACAGACACCCCTGACACCATACACACATTAACACACACAAACAGTGTTTGGCCAGAAACCTATTCTTTAGAAATAAGCAAACACAGAACTGCCTAGCCAACAGTTAGCAAGTGAAGAAGTGAGTGACCATGAGCAAAGATAACAGAAAGATAGCATATCACATATATTTGGGGGTTCTGCACAAGTTGTGCAAGTGTCGTTAAGATGAATGGGAATGTTAATAGAACTCTCTGCATGTATTATAGATTCCGAAAAGAATAGAAAAAGGGTGTGTTTATTACTGTAAAGGTGAAACGAAACAGAGTACATGCCTGGTCTGAGGAAGGCCGAAATTCGTGCCGACTCCAACTCTGGGGAGACAGTGCACAACCTTTTTCACTGTGGCCGCATCCGGGAAGTTGAACATGACTGCCGCTGTAAGGAGAAAAGGCACATACACATCATTCTCTGCATGTCAACTGTTTGAACTGTTATTTCAAAATTAGGATTTTTTTTACAATTGTAAACATTTTAATTATTTAGACATTATTTGTAAACCAATTTGGTGCCTCATTCTATGACCCACTTTAAGATACGACAGAGCAGCTATGGATCAAAGCTTACTTCTGTTGGCCATGAAGACCTCCAGTGCTGTATTCTGCAGCAGATAGCGGCGAGAGAAAACTGATCTGATCTCTGTGAACTGCCATTTCCCATGAAGACCTTCAGTATAGGCCAAAATCTGTACAGGAGAGACAAAGAAACACTATTTATAACTGAGAAATGTAGAAAATGTAGGGGATAAGAGTGAGAAAGCAGCAGGGCAGAGGGAAGGTTTTAGTTCATTTATCACCCATAGCTCATGCTCAGGGTTGCAGAGCAGGATTAATGTATATTATTGATCAGTCCTCATGAAAAAGAGATGCTTCAAGCGCTAAAATGAGCCCCATTCAGACACACACTGAAGAGGTGCAGGAAGGCCACAGTTCACTAAAAGGTAATCAGTACCAAGAGAACTGGAAATCTATCAATATTTGCCCTTCAAGTTGGTGTGAGCGAAACAAGGTTTTATCATGAGCAGCTGCACAACACATTTATTTATAAAAAATTAAAAAATACAAGAAAAACTGAAAAAAGTGCAAGAAATGCTGAAAAAAAGAGCAGGTTTTTATAGGGTTGTATACAAATCAATTTTCATACTGGAATAAGAGAATGCAATTCAATTAATTAATTTGCCATTTATTGGGAAGGAATGGAGTAAGCTAGAGATGATAAATGCCATTACAATAAAATAAATTATAAATTAATATTCATTGTTGCATTTCATACATTTATTTATATAAAACAAACAAATAAATAAATGCAACTAACCATATAATTGTGTAGCATTTAAAAAAAAACAAAACATTTTTTTCTTCATATTTGTCAGATGTAAAACTCAATATTTTGTCTGTCCTTTAAAAGCAACCATTTTAGTCTTCCAACAATGGCAGGTTTCCATGATCCTGAAAAAATTACGTACAGCATCATTTTGAATCTAGACATGCTCAGCTGTGACAAACATTCTACCTTTACCGATAGACTTGTCCTCCATGTGCTCACTGTTTTCTAACATTTCTAATTTAGCTTAATTACAAACTGGTTGTTGGGACGGAAGACGACAAAAAGAGCACTGCACCTGATCTGAGCAGCTCAGATTAAAGCATATAAACAGCTGAGTTTTTCAGACACTTAGATCTTCTAGTACCAAAGCTAACACTGATACGTACTCATTAATGAGAGAAAGAAAAGAGGACAGAAGAAGAGAGAACGAGAGGGCAGCAGCTGTGCTGTGAGCTATGTCACTGCTCCTGTCTGCTCTGCAGACTCACTTCAAAGTCTCCAGAGTTCAATTAAATGTGGATTAGGGCTGTTCCACCGCCACGGTAACGCTGCCGTTCGCCACCGCAAACTCCCTGACAAGCGGCATGCTCTCCTATTTATCTTCCTCATCTCCCCTCTGTCAGGCTGTTGGTATGGAAACCCGAGCATTAATGTGATAACCGATGCACTACCTAACCAAGGTATCGTGAAGAAGTTTGAGCATGGGAGAGTTGTTTTTTTTTTTTTATAGCTGAGTGATCACGGATAGGGTCGTAAAGACGAAATCCCTTCTTTACCCAAGTGTAATGGAGGAACTTCAACTGAAGGATCTGTCTGTTTGCATTGTGTGTTAGAAGCTGCCATTGACTGGTAATGAAATTAACCTCATGTAAGCAGAGTTAATGCAGAGAGGGTCCCCCGCCCTCCCACCCACCCACACACCACTCAACAAGACACGACAATATAGCACACACTTCAGTATCAGATCATTACCTGCCATTCTAAAGGAAAGGAGCAAGTAAGTCAATGTAAATATACACTGTTCAGCATGGGTTTATGGGTGATTGCTAAGCTGTTGTTTAGAGGCCCCAGGCAAAAGAGACAACCCTCAAGAAGGAATGTCCCAGTACTAAAATTCTAGAATAATATCGTAAATATTACACTTTTGGGTTAGTAATGTTTTTTGGAATGCAATTGAGAATGACCCAATAGACTTCTATTTCAAATAAATGCTGTTCCTTTGAACTTTCTATTTATCAAAGAATCCTTTTAAAAATCGATCATGTTTTCCACAAAAATATTTAGCAGCACAACTGTTTTCAACACTGAAAATAATAAGACGTGTTGAGTATCATATCAGCACCACCCTTACGTTTTTTTGTACTGAGTAAAATACCCTGCGATTGGACTTAGTATACTAAACTGGTATACTTAAAGTCTGCTAAACTCGAACTCATTTTGTACTTAACACCCTTTAATTGTCTTGAAGTAGGGTTTAATACAAACTTCATATATACTGAATGATATGATTGTGCTAATGTGGAACTATTGCAAGTGTACTTCAGGTACACTTTAAATATCTCGCATATTAATGACTGATATTAGATCATACAATCCTCACCAATACTGTTATCAAAACACACTTAAGGTTTAATGTTAATAAGTGTGCATTGTGCAAAAGTAGTACTCCAAACCAAGTTTATTTATTGTTTTTATATCTTGAGCTATAGCCTACATCAAGAAATATGTTAATAATTTGCATTATATGAAATAAATGTATTTTAAATATATTACTTTTTTACAAAGCTAGTCTAGAAATGTAAACAATTTTGTTTTCAAGAAAAAGCAAATGCTGATTCATATAATCATGTAATCATATCAGAACATACAAACAAGAACTTTTAATAAAAAGTCACTCGTTGCTCATTCCTTTAGAATGACAGTCATCTGAAAGGGGCATCTAGAGATGAAATTCATTGCTGAAGAAGACAACCTTTACCCTGTGGTTCATTCCAACTCTTTAGCAGAGTCTACTTGACACTTTATCTGGCTCCTGTCGAACTCAAACCCTAAGGAATAAAGGAATGATGCAGTTCCTTGGCTTGACATGCTGTAGATGGATATGACAATCTGTTGTATGTCTTAATATCTTACTTTTTCTACACCATGCAGTACTACTTAGCCTTGCAGTGAACTCTCGACTGTCGTCCAAAAACCTGTTACTAGCGGATATTTCGAATCGCGATTGGATTACGGTGTGCAATAGTCATGCCATTTGTTTCAACACCCTTATACAGCATCACAACACTTATTTTCATCAAGAGTTTCCCTGACTTTTGGCTGAAATCTTGTCTCGACAATGAAAGAGTCAAACCACTCTCTAAAGAAAGACTTTTAATTGGAGTTAAGGAGGCCTATGTGTGAAACATATTCACTTAACTACTTTCACTATTTGATCAGAGTAAATACTGGTATTGTCATCCTGGAATAGGGCTATAGGTTACATAAAAAATGAAAAGCTACACACTTCAGTAATGTAACCTACCAATGTAAATGGAAAAGAAGATGCGAAACTTGCTGATTATCATCGAATGTGAATAAATCAAAGCTAAATTATATGTATATATATATATATATATATATATATATATAGATAGATAGATATATATAGAGATATAAAAAAAAATTTAAAGATGCTTTTAAAGCATTTTACAGATATAAACACGAAGAAAAAAAAAAGAAGCTCAATTTCAAGGCCACGCCACTGACGCCAAACTGACAACAAAAGGTTGAAGCTGAAATGGGAGTGTGTACGTATATGTGTGTCATTTCAAACCGCTCAACCTGTTAGGTTCGAGAGGCAGCAAGTCATTTCTGAGTGCTGTCATTTGTCTCTGTCAGCCGCCGAAACGAGTCTGAGATGAAGAGGGACACATCTCTCAAACACACACTCCGTCCTCTGCCAAAGGACCCTGTGTGCGCAAACGACACACACACCAGGGACCACCGCTCGAGAGCATGTGCTCCGTCTCTGACAGAATTGAATGAAATCTAATTGAAAATACCCCCCACCCCAAGCCAAAAAAGAAGGGACAGGGGGGTGAGCGCGAGAGAAAAAAAAAGCAAGAGATAGCAAGTGTGAGACAGAGAGCGAGTGAACTATCCAGCGCTCTCTCCGAAAGATAAATGAGTCTCTGAATAGCAGTCTCTGTTGGGCAAAGTGTGCACTTGTGTTTGAGCGGTGATAAGAGCGCTCGCAGCCAGGAAAAGGAAACGGCTCTCCTGCCGCTGATAGAATCCCCATCCTCGCTTATAAAATGTGTAATAAACGAGTATTATAACGCTCAATTTGAAGCTTGGCAAGCGATGGCATGAAACGACATGGCGTGTGTGAGAGAGAATGCATACACTTTCTCAAATGCTGGATTTTAATGTGCCTATGCATCTGTGGAGCAAAATGAGGTGATTGAAGTTCAATTTGTATGCTGTTATTAAGTGTTTCCGCCTGGCTGAGTGTGTTAAAGATTGTGGATGGGACATTTATTATTACCTTTTGGTCAAATGAAGTGGCCTGGGCGATAAGGTGATGAAATTAATGAGGAGGAGGAAATGGGTGATCCATCAACATCAACATTCAGAGCCAAGCGCACTGGAGATGCATATTGGAAAACTTGATAGAATTCATGGGAATAAAAGGGAGGAGATATTAGAGAGGGACTGCTGTTACTAGCGCATCTGGCCATGTAAATAACAAGCTATTGTGCGCGCACACACATAGACATATAGCAAGCTTGCATTAGTCATAAAACACAATTATATTCTGATAGAAAGAGAAAATCGCTTTGGTCTGCTTTGTGAGAAATTTTACACACACACAAAAAAATAAATAAATAAAAATAAATATATATATATATATATATATATATATATATAT
>JAUYWG010000031.1:1862058-1935927 GCA_034779775.1 Enteromius afrohamiltoni
ATAAAAATATATATATATATATATATATATATATATATATATATATAGACACACACACAAATACTCAAACACGCACACCCTACCGTTAAAATATTTTAGTACTTATTTTGAAAGAATTACTTTATGCTCATCAAGACTGCATTTATTTGACCAAAAATACATTACTTGATTAATCTAATAATAATATCAAATATGATTAGAACCGAAAAAGGTTTCTATTTTAATATAGTTTAAGGATTTTTTATTCCTGTGATGGCAAAGCTGGAATTTCTGTCTGTGCACTACGTAGTGTCACATGATCCTTCTCAAATCGTTCTGATATACTGATTTGGTGCATTATTAATCAGTGCAAAAACATTCTGCTTAACGTTTTGCAGAGACTGTGAAACTTTTTTTAATAATAGATTAATACAAATTAAAAAAAAAAAAACATTTATTTGAAATATAAATAATTTGTAACAATATAAATGTCTTTACTGTTACTTTTGATTAATGTAATGCATCCTTTAAACAAAAAGTTAATTCAACAACAGCAAATCTTACCGATCACAAACTTCTTCAGATTGATCATTAATCTCAGTAAAAAGGCAGCTCAATTCGCTTTATTTCAAAATACATATCACTGTTAAGTAACAAAGCAGTCGTAATTTCATCTTTTACAGGTGCAACAATTTTATTTATTTTTTTTTTTCCAAAGGTTTGCATATAATCTTCCTCCACTTAATAATATTAATATATAATATTAATTAATTAGTTAATATTAAACTGGATCTGTTTTAAAGCCAGATCAAAAAAAACAACCAAATACCCTCCCCGTGTACGTGACCTCCTATTAAAGGCATACAACAAATCAATCTGCTCAAATTTCCTCACAAAAAAAGATACTACATCAGAAGATTGGCTTTGTTGTTATTTTCAAAACATTGTAAAATCAGAGTGCCTTATCAAAATATTTCACAGAGAGAGTATAAATCCCATTTTATCCTTTTATAAAGACCCAAGAGTAGTAACAGCAAACGGATAATATCAACCAATTAAAATGCCCTTGACATGTAACAATGGTAAATCAACTCGAGGGATAACAAAAACAACTATAAACCAGTAAAACAAACATCAGCCATCAGATGCTAAAGACTGAGCATTTTAGCAAATACACGCATATTTATATGCACGATAGCTGAAGTGTTCGCTTCTTTAAGTATTTAGGCTCGACATTAGGAGATTAGAACTTGCTTTGTTCCACACCACTCTGTTTGCCAACAGGTTAGCCTTTTAACTTGCTGAGAGAGAGAAAGAAAGAGAGAGAGGAAATCTTGCGTGGATTTAGAAAAATGTCAAGAGCTATGGGGTTAATTGGAGGAGAAGTGAATCCTTTAGTGCACTTACTCATTAAACATTTGGCCTTTATGTAGAGGCTTGTGGGGGGTGATGGGAAGGACACACAAAACGCACTGTAGGGACTCCCAGTAAGGTAAAAGTTAACACCCATTTAATGGTTTAAACGGACAAATGAGGGTATGTTTGGCTCATAAAAATACAGTAGAGCTGTTTGAGTCTTAATGGCTGAAATACTGAATCGCTTCGAATGGCAAAACGGGTGTATTAGGTTCAAGTGTATATTTGTAACAGCTTCAACTAAGCCAAAGTGTCAATTTCATATAAGGATTTGTCTGCTTTAAAACAAAATAGCTGATTAACAACAAATGAAAGGATTTGGAAGGTAGATACACTAGATGATATGAAATATTTTGAGACAATAACGGAGAAAAATGATCAAGAGGACTGAATCCCTCCTCCTTCTCTGACTGACACCAATTCAAAGACTTTCTCCATCCTAAGAGATTTAAAGCGCTTTAACCCCAGGGTAAAGAGGGCGGCCTGGCTCACTGAGGAGCTGGACGGAAGAAAGACAGGATAAAGGTGACATAAGTGAGAAGAAGAGGAGCGTGAAATTTGGCAGACATTCACAAATCGCCTGTTTTGCTCCAAGTATCTATCTGGCACTGAAGACAGAAGCAACAAGTAAGAGGGAACGCCAATGTTGCTAAAAGACTCCAGGACTCCAATTAGTCATGTTAGGGACCATATTGGGAATATTTGTTAGAATCCATCTGACTGAGGGTCTACTGCAAAAGCTGCATTTGTGAAAACTACGTTGGAGAGTGTTGTGAACTAACATCCTGAACACCTCTGAGAAGCATGGAGAAAATCATGTCGACAGCCTTCCCTGTGGTTCAGTCCTTCTCCAAACTCCAAAGCATTCATACGGAGGAGAAACAGCCAGACCAGGTTTAGATCCTGTCGCATTGCCCACCACTTTCACTCCAGTCCGTTGTCACGCCGTTCCTCACTGTGTCTAAGGCAGGATGGCAGAGAAGTGAAGTCCCCCTAATCCTTCTATTGTCCCAGGCCTAATTGGATTTGGAGGAGGAAGGTGGGGTAGAGGGTAAAATATGTGAACCCCCTTATAGGGTGCCTAAAGGGGGACTTTAGTTTTTTCATGGTCTGAAAAGGAGGGATCCTCTGGGGATTTAAGGGATTGAAAGGTGACAGAAGCTGGATTATGTTTTTTATGACTGTGTCTTTAAGCAGGTAAACACAGAAGCCTATTACAGGGGAAAAGTGCAGGCAGGGGTTAATGTTGGGATAGATGCTTGCTAAGTATCTGTAAATATGTTGCTCATTTCTGTGAATGTGTTGCTGTGAGACCTCTCCAGAGAAGACTTCTGATAATTCTGATGAAACGCTTGCTGAACTTTCACGCATTACAATATGACTTTTTGACACAAACGCTGAGTTTACATTGAGTCAAATATTAGCAACTTCATCAAAAACATTAATCAATATCAGTGATTAATTGGGATTAGCTCTGAAAAGTCATACAATTATTGATTGCACTGAAAAACTAAAAATGTGCTTTCTGATGCACAGAAAAATGAAAAAAAATTCTATGAGCAGATAGGACAAGAAATCGAATCAAACTTGGGAAAGCTGGGGGAAAATTGTGAAAAAGGAACACAAATAATGTGTGATGCCATGCGATATTTCTGGAATGAATTACTATGCTGGCAATGCTCTCCTTAAAGTGAAAAGCTGGCACCAGCAGCATTTTGGTCAAAAAGAAGTATACATGCACTCTTGTAGTCATCTTGGCTGTACCATGCCACTCACTCCTCTGTGGAAAATAGAAAGTTGCAGAGCATTTCCTCATTACTTAGGAAATGGATCTGCAAAGGCCAAGTAAAGATTTTTTGACCTTTGTCTTTATCTTTAAAGTGCCAGCTTACTGGTGTGGAGCACTGTAATACAGACTCATTTACACTGCTGGTAAAGTGGATCAGATGATGCTTGATCGAACTGTCACCTAAAAGAATCTGTCATGGGCGACTGGCCTTATTGGGTCCCTATGGAGATGCCATTTCAACCAGACTGGATGCGTCATTAACCAAGACTGAGGAGGTGGCAAGAGTTCTGGATCTTCAAAAAATGTTTTTTTGATTTATTGATTCAACTGATTTGTTCTACACATGGACATGCATATCATAGTTAGGGAGAGTAACAAACAAACAAAGACTGAATGGACAATTTAATCATAATAATATTCAGCAGTAGGAGAGGACAGAGGTGTGCGTCTAATCTCAGACAAACACACTCACTCTGGCATCCATAAAGAGTCTCATCCATCTGGCTAGCAGCATATGCCGTGACGTGTGTCAGTGACTGCTCTGCTGAGTAAATGATGGAGAGCAGATCAATCAGGGGACTGGGAGGCCCCAAACCTTCACCCTGTCGGCAGAGGAAGATGGAGCAGCTAGACTCAGGTGCAGGAAACCCACCTTCTGTCTGGCGAAAAAGGGACTACTGATAATGGCCTCCCTATTGTATGATATACTCAATCTGCTGGTACTCTAAGGCAGTTTATGGATAAGGTCAAGTCATCTGTACTTATATTTCAAGCCAACTTCAACACATGACTTGTGAACCTGCCTTGATAGCTAAAGAATGACAAAGTATCCATATCAAGATTCAAGTCCCTGGTCAAGTGCCAAGTATAGTAAAAAAAACTTTCAAGGCCAGATCTAAGTCAGGTCTTTGGTCATAAGCAGGTTCTCAAATCTATATTGTAATTCTGCAGTTTAGGTGGTTTCATTAATTTAACTCTGGTTGGTAAGATGTTTTAATGTTTTTGAAAGAAGTCTCTTATGCTCACCAAGATCAAATTTATACAATTTTGAAACAGTGCTATTGTGAAAAATGATTACTATGTGACATAACTGTTTCTATTACAGTAAACACTTAAAATAAAGGTGCAAAAGCTGTCACTAGGGTGGTACCTTTTCAAATTGTACACTTTTAGGTACTAATATGTATACTTTAGGTATCAATACGTTCCGTCAAGGTACCAATATGGACCCTTTTGTACAAAAGTGCACCTTTTCAAAAGGTAGCGCCCTAGTGAGAGCTTTTGCACCTTTATTTCTGAGAGTGCATGGATATAAAATTGTTCTATGTTGAAAATAATTGTGCTAGTAAGAATTCACAGCAATGACATTCATAAAGTTGCAAAAGGATAAAAAAAAAGCTTATGAGTATAATATGAAAATTCTTTTCCATCTATACCTCAGAGGATTGTTGATTCTCAGACTGGATTAAATCTGCATACAATACATTTTTCTTTAAGATATATTTATACAGCAGTAACCAAATTTTTGTGTGTTTGTTTTTCAAACCGATGAATGAATATTACAATAGTTTTCTGTGGAAATTGACAACATGCCACAGAGGCTATTAATACATCTTAACTTCAAACGAAACAGTCAAACCCAAACACAGACAGACCAGAACATCTTCTGCAGGACACAGTCATTACATCAATGTAAAACTGATCCTGACCTTCACCGGTAGCTCTAGAGTAGCACAATACATCGTTCTGAAACATCTCTTTAGAATGATGTCTGTCCCAGATCATAAAAATGCCACTGGGGAAAGAAGGCCACAATAGAAACAGACAATAAATTCAATGAAGGATGCAAGTGGAAGCATGCGGGCAGCTCTCCTTGACTTTGAGGCGCTTCAGTAACAAATCTGTTTCTTCCCTTAACTCAGCCTTCAATTATCATTGCTGTATCAGTAGACAGGATCAGTGACCTGCTTCATATCAGATGACTTCATCTCAGGAGTGACCTCAGTGAAGCTGAGAGGTATAGGTGCCACTGAGTGGGACACTTAAAAGAGCTGTACGTTTAGCTCAATATTAGGGGACTTTGGTATATCTGGGTGATGATACGATAATACTGGGGTAGTGTTTTTTATTCTTTGGCACTGAAGTAATGCCACAATATATTTCAAACTCTTACAGGTGTGCTTTGAGCGGTGGTCAATCATTTGCACAAATGCAACTCATTTATTTTAAAGTATTGTTCAGTAAACTGTACCAGTGATTTGAAACCGTTACCTCATCCTCATTCACCATTATCATAATCTCTTCTAGTGACGCGTTTATATTTATCAAGCCTACAATTAATATTCTTCAACCAATTCAACTGTTTTAAAAAGCTCTGTGAAATAATCTGACATATCTCTCTTGTTGTTTACTTTACTTATCTGACTTATTTTACTCATTCGTTCTTTAACATTCCTTAAGTATTTTCTTTTTTGAGAAATTTCTTTTATTTGATGCATGCCATTTCATCTTCCACGAACTATTATTTATAAGGTATAATGAGAACATGAAGTTGTTGACATACGGAATGTGGACACAAATAGGAAACACATTCAAATATGATTTTAGTCTTCTGAAAATGGTGAAGAAAAACAATTGAAATGGAAATAAGAGTAATGGCAGTAGATTTTATAATGATTTAATCTCAAGTAATGTAATGTAGAATCGTTTATGTTTTCCAGAGACTGTCCTTAAACTTCATCTTAATTTTTCCCCCATTTAAAATTCTATTAGCGGAATAACTTTTCTGAAGGTTTTGTTTTATCAAGCTTTACATGGGTTCCATAAGTTTGTGATAACAAATATTTGTCACACATTTAAAGGGGTGCTGAAATGAGAAATCAAATTCACAGGATCTTTTGACATACTAGAGGTCATTGTACTACAAAAACATGCTGTGAGAACTCAAAACTTGTTAGTCTAAAAACTGCTTATATTGGTCCAATCTGTCAAAATGACAGTTTGTGGAATGTTCCACTTTATGATAGTGTGGCTAAACACTGCATCTACAGAAGATCATCAACACCTGCTTCTACAATGCTGCCCATTCAGCCCCAACCACCAATTCATGCATGTAGTGAAAACAATGAAAGACAACACAGGTTTATCCAGAAATCAAATGATAAAGATGCTCTGAGGATTACAAGACACTGTATAGTGCCCAGGTGTGGAAAAACAGTCTTCCTTCTGAACCTAACATTAGGAAAAAGTGGATTCATTTGATTTTTAATGAAGATCCAGACTACGTCAGAAAAAAAACTCGCTCCTTTGTTCACTTGTGCCATGCCTTTGCAAACACAGTGCTTTGATAAAGAGGATTTTACATTAAATGTAAAAAATCTTGACAGCGTCATAATAATGCTGACCCCTTTAACGTCACAAAAGCTTTTAGTTTTTCATTTTGTATTTCCAGATTTAAAATGGATCGTGAATCCCAGATTTTCCCAGTGGTCTCAAGACTTTTGATCCTCCATCTGTAGAAGGGCATAATGCACAGAGAGAGAGGGATCACTCAACACACTGTACGACTCATCAATTTATCGACTCATGCAGGACACTGTGTGTAAATGCTGATATGAGCAACAGTCACGGCTGCTCTCCTCCAGCTCATTGATAGTGACAGAGCTGCTGTAGTTGGCCATTTACCTCTGCACAAACTACTTATGCCTAACTGAAAAATCAATAAAATCTTTCGACAACCTGACACTGATCAGCAGCAGTTGAAGGTCGTATAAAGCAACCGAACGAAGAAGGTGTGAGACCCTGTGTGTGTGCGCGCAGAGTGTCGAGTCACTCCAGGATGTTTGTAGGACAAGCGTAACAATACTTTCCCTGAGAAACATCCCTCCCACCTTCTCTCCTCTCCTCCTACCCAATTAGGTGTGAACCGAGCTTGTCCTTCAGAAGACACTGCCTGAATGGAAAAGCAGTGGACGAAACTGGTAAGATGTTGTCAATGAGTAAACGATTTAAAATCAGGCATTTATTGTTAATCAAATATAGTTAATTGCCAGCTTTCTATATTATGTTCTACCATAAAACAAAACATCAATCCAAGTGATTTTAGTGCATTTGAACTGCTCTAGGTCACACAGGTGTCCAGAATGGTCCTGGCAATATATCTATAAAATATAGACCTAATATAACACTACCATCTAATATAACTATTGCCATGCACCTCATTTGGTATCCTGTTTCTAGCTTGATTAATGACCCAGGTGTAATTATACACAATACATTTCACTTCATGGTGTACCGTGTATGTATGTGAACGTGACAAATAAATTTGAATTTGAATTTGATTAATGACCCAGGTGTAATTATGACCTAAATCTCTTCTTTTGACTTATTATTTGATCAATAATAGACATTTTACAAAAAACTAAATTATAATGGTAAATCTGCACCTAAATGGGGTTATGTGATAAAGTTGCACTGCCTATTATTTCACTGTAGAGCTTGTGTGATAAAACCATTTATGGTGGAACTCTAAATATTAACATTTTTCAGAGCACAACAATATATGACAGAGAGCAGCAGAGAATCATGAATACAACGTAGTCGAGCGACTGATCGAGAAAATCATATAACAGATCAAATGCAGACGGTGAATGTGAGGGACACAGAGAGACACCCATCTGCTCCATGACCTCACCAGATCTCCCTGGCAGATGCGGAAAGGCCTGCCAAGCAATTAGTACCACTGGTTGACTTGTTTGGGGCCGTCTCCTAGGGGCAAATGCAGCTGGGGCCGTCTATGTGTGTGTGTGTGTATGTCTGTGAAACGTGGGTAAGACGGTGTGCCTTTTTTCCCTGCTGCCTCTCACATTTCTATTGTGGAGCAGAAAAAGACTACAGGGTAAAAGCATCTGTAACTGACATTCTCCCCCTCTTATCATTGACATGAAAGAGCAAAACATGCTAACTTTAGCTGAGATGGAAGAAAAACTGCTGCACTTTTTTTTCTCCTCTTCTCCTAAACGGGAATGAAGAACACTATAGTCATGTTTTTATTCACTAATGACTTAATTTTAAATCTAGAGATATATGTAAATATAACTACTAATCAGGAAATGCAAAATAGGGTACAAAATATACATCACCAACAGAAAGCCCCTGAGAATAAAGCTGACAAAACATGATGGAAATGATTGTTTCTTCTTACAGTATGTGGACTGTATCTGCCACCTCAACGTTTGTTATACTTTTTCCTGTTTACATATGGCCTGAAATATGTGCTTTGTGAGAAAGAGCTTGTCTTACTTTTGAAGGTGCCCCTGAAGTTCCCCTGATCACCGTTTTCTTTTTTCTTTGATCAGCCAACACTATCTGGCTCTTTTTTAACTAGGTCAGATGACCTGGAAATCACGTTAGACTCTTCAAGATGCAGAGACACACGGAATGAGAAAGAGAGAGAGAGTCTTATCAGACACTGTCCAGTGTTGTAGAGAGGATCAGAGCGGAGTCATCAGATCAAAGAGGAGTGGCTCTACACTACCGTGCCTCTCTCATCTTCGAAACGAGAGGCAAAAGCTCTTTTGGTCTCCAGATAATACGGAATGTTTTCACAAAAAAAAGAGATAAAAGGGGGGAGAATAGAGCCCAAAAGCATTTGTTGGAGCTTATTTAACGGTTCTATTCAGTTCTGCTAAGTGTATCATTAGGTTCAAGATCACTTTTTGGCACATTAATGTTTTTCTACCACTTGCTGAGATGTCAGTGATTCAGAGCCTGACTTTTACCTTTAAAACAATTCAAAGGAAGGAAAGAATGTAAAAAAAAAAAAATATTACTCATAAAAAGGATACATCTGGAAATATTTATGTTAAGATTGGTTAGTGATTTAATAAACTTCATTTTGTTTAATTAAGAATTAAGAACAAAATAACAAACATTTCAATATGTGAATAGATGTAATATCATCTAATTGTAGCTCAAAATGTCTCACAGGAGATGCTTTATATTCTTGTAAAATGAAAATGGAGAAATCAAATAAGATGGATTTCACTTTATTTTCAAGGAGCATATTCATATTCATTTCAAGACATATGCTTAGTTTGTCAGTTGTTTTAACTAATTGTCCCAAATATGCGTATTGCAAATAGTTGCAAATTGGCGTTTAACAGTTGAGCAAACAAATGTTTTTTTGGCTCTGTATACTTGCAAATAAAATGTAACCCTCCCAACACCTCCAAAACAAAAAGAAATACATATATAAATACATACATACACCTAAGACTTCCATTTTTGCAGATTATGGAAATAAAATCACTGCTTCCACATGCCAAACACAGAATAATTAACTTTAAAATAGATTACCTTGAAATCAACTATATACTTTTGACTTGCCTAAACACTTTAAAAGACAAGTTGGTAAATCCAATAACAACAGTAATTAAAGGATTAAATGATTCATTTGCTTAATTCTTCTAATCTTGCAAATTAATTAAAATTTGTAACTTAACTGAATGATTATAAACATGTTTAATGCAGTGAATATGAATTGTGGACAGGGTCAGATGCAAAAAAAAATGTTAATTATTTTTAATAATAAATATTTATTATTATATAATAAATAATATTTATATTATTCCGCCTAAATACTGCAATAATGTGTTTTACTGCTATATTCATTTCTGTGAGCAGTTCAGGAGTGTCATTCAGTTTAGTTAGCACTGTGATCTGCCAAATACTGATCAAGAATGGGTAAGTGTGTTAACTGGGATTAAATATTTTACCACATGAATGTTCAGTGCTGAAATGCAGGAGCACCTATTCACAATTTCTTGAACATGTTTTAGGCCGGTTACTAATTCACAATATTAGACCAAAACTTGATTCATTTGGCGCATAATTCTACAATTAAACGATTTAACTTGCCATATGCATTAACCATTGCAGAAGAAAAGTCATATATGAAAAAAAATAAAACCATAAGATGGCTTAAGCAACCATAGCAAGTACCTGTTGGACGTTCTTTTATTCCAATGTAAACGTTTATTTTTAAACTTAAATGAAAACGAAATATTACGTAAAATGCATTCCTTTACATATCCGTATGATATTAAAAATCATCATTTAGAAGCAAACCAAAAAACAAAAAAAACGAAATAAATGTTTATGTAATTAAATAAAACAACGAGACGAACATTCGCTCAGCGTGCCTCTAACAAACTGTATTTTACTCGAGCGAAAAATAAACACCCCGCGGGCTCTCAGATGGGCTTAACAACACAAACTCTTGACATTCGTTTTTCTCACTGTAAAAACACACTCACTCGCGACGGATCAATACTCTGAATGGCCTCATTTAGCGCAACGCATCCTACACCACGCAGAGCTATATCTGCAGACTTTCTCGTAAGCCTGTCGTTAAGACAACTGTGATGAGAGCTGAACCCATACAACATGAAGTCTGGCTTGATAAGAGACTTCAATTACCACGCCAAACAATCTCTCCTCTCTAAATTATTCATTTGAACAAGCTACGCTGCCGATGGGAGGCTGCTCAGATTCACAGAACTCACAGAGCAAAGATGGAACAAAATGGAAACAATTTTTTAAACAATTTAAGAAAGTTGTTTTAATGAAAGTAACGAATGCAGAGATAGCAAATGCGTTCAAATCTTTAAAGTTAAGCAGAGAACTTGAGAAATACTGGCGCGCGCGCACAACAGAAAAGGTCAAATACGTGCATCAAAAGACTACAAACAAGAACTAACAAAGTAAATAAATACATTTGTTTCCTTTAGAAATGTGAAAGAAAAAGTGCGGATCCAGATTTAAGTACAAGGGGAAAAAATGACAGCCCAGCTTATTTTTCCCGCTTTTTATTATTTTCTTTCCGTTCTGTTTCTTTTTTAACGTTGTTTTATTTTCCTTACATTAAGTGCATGCAGAAGTTCAATCCTGAATATCTTCTGTAAACAGCAAACGTGCAGGTTGCACATACATCTTCACCGGAACACTGTCATCCAATTACAGTCACACCGAATAACCCGAATGAAACACCAGTCTCTAAAACGTTTAATTACGCTCTTGATTTTACTGACTATGGACGATGCGAGAATTTTAAAATAAAACGACATAATTGCAAACACTGTCCTGTATAAGATCATTGATTGTGTTTCAATTTTGAATACGAACAGACTGGAGATTTAGAAAACCGTTCAACTAACTGTATATGTTTTACGCATTATTACAGAAGCTACATCTCCAGGACCATGCGACCATAAGCACAAACACACACGCTTATTTGATCGATTTGAAGCAGTATCCAGTTTTTTGAGCACAGGATGAAACCGTGTTGGACGAATGCGTCACTAGCTGTGCGCGGTCAATAACCTTACAGTGGCAAAAACGGAATATTTTTATTACAACTATAGCAGGCAGTTCCAAAATTCCAAAACTTAATTCTGTGTAAACAAAAATGCGTAAGTAAAATCGCACGCAACAAACAAGAATTCAAAATTCCGTATTATTTTCGTTAGTATTTCGCCGCAGCCTACTTTACCACCAAATGTGCATACAGCGAAATAACATGTCAGATCGTTGTAATGTAGGCTAAAGAAAGTAAAAGCTTACAGCTGTAATATGTGCTCGTAGTGCCGTCTGTATAGGCTAACCTGAAGTCGCCGCCGCTCGAGCGCTGGATGTTCAGGAGGAGAGCGTCTCTCCAGCGCACCAAGACTGCGATTGGCCAACTGCACTGACAGCTAGCTCGCTGATTGGACAGGAGGATATGGCCGTCCCCTCTTCACTCCAGCTAGAGGACCATTCATAAACTAAACAATTCCAACACTCACGGCTGAGTCTGGACAACTGCACACTGGCGCACAGTTTTCACGCGCAAACACAAGTAAGAGAGATGACATGACGCGCGGAGATTTATCCTGCAGCTGATACTGGCTCGGAGAACGACTTAAACCCTTTAAACCTTTTTCGAGTCTAGTTGGAAAAGTCGCACTGCGTTGCATCCATCCGTTTCCTGGTCCAAACTTGACGTCTATCCGCTCTGGGCGCAAAGTTCATCACTTCATTTTTTTTCTCTTTGCTGGGAGTTGTGCCTCTGGCTTCACCGGTAAGCATTGGATCCATCGGCGTACTGCGAAACTCCGGTTTACAGTCCGGATCTGTGCCCCAATATGATTGCAACGCAAGCAAAGCTGGTTTACCAGCTTAATAAATATTACAACGAAAGATGCCAGGCGCGCAAAGCGGCCATAGCCAAGACCATACGAGAGGTGTGTAAGGTGGTGTCGGACGTCCTGAAGGAGGTGGAGGTCCAGGAGCCCCGATTCATCAGCTCCCTGAGCGAAATAGACGCGCGCTATGAGGGCATGGAGGTCATCGCGCCCAACGAGTTTGAGGTCGTTCTTTACCTGAACCAGATGGGAGTCTTCAACTTCGTGGATGACGGCTCTCTGCCGGGCTGCGCGGTGCTTAAACTCAGCGACGGCCGTAAAAGAAGCATGTCCCTGTGGGTGGAGTTCATCACCGCCTCCGGTTATCTGTCGGCGCGAAAGATCCGCTCCCGCTTCCAGACACTGGTGGCCCAGGCCGTGGATAAATGCAGCTACCGGGACGTGGTTAAGATGGTGGCGGACACGAGCGAAGTGAAACTGCGCATTCGGGAGAGATACGTGGTGCAGATCACCCCGGCCTTCAAGTGCACGGGCATCTGGCCTAGAAGTGCTGCTCAGTGGCCCATGCCTCACATCCCGTGGCCCGGGCCGAACCGGGTGGCAGAGGTTAAAGCGGAGGGTTTTAACCTCCTCTCCAAAGAGTGCTACTCGTTAACGGGAAAACAGAGCTCGGCGGAAAGCGACGCCTGGGTCTTGCAGTTCGCCGAGGCCGAGAACAGGCTTCTGATGTCGGGCTGCAGGAAGAAATGCCTCTCTGTTCTAAAGACTCTCCGCGACCGACACCTCGAGCTGCCGGGACAGCCGCTCAATAACTACCACATGAAAACCCTGCTGCTGTACGAGTGCGAGAAACACCCGCGGGAGACTGACTGGGACGAGTCGTGCCTCGGCGACCGACTGAACGGTATTCTGCTGCAGCTCATCTCCTGTCTGCAGTGCCGCCGGTGCCCACATTACTTCTTACCCAATCTAGACCTGTTTCAGGGCAAACCACACTCAGCCCTGGAGACAGCGGCCAAACAGACCTGGAGACTGGCCAGAGAAATCCTTACCAACGCTAAAAGTTTGGATAAACTGTAAGATGCAAAAGGAGGACATTTTATGTCGGTGAATATTAACGGACGTTCGAGATCACAACACTGAAAGTGAAGAGAATGTGATCGCGGTGCTCTCCGAGTAATGAAACCAACAAAATAAAAGATTCAAATAAAACTTAAAAAACCCCGAAGCGTTTGCTTTTGCCAAGGCTCAAACGGGACATTGCAGGAGAGAGAAATGAAGGTACATTTTAAACTAAGTGTAATGATTTTGTTGTCTGTTTGAACTGTTTTCACAAAGTGAAAATTTTATTTAAATATATGCACAAGATCTTTAATTGCGAATTACAAAATGTAGCGTGCCAAGTTCTTTTTTTTTTTTTTCATGATGTGATCAGAAATTGAAACGTGTAATAAAATCATGACACGATGAAATTTAAACTTGGCATTCGTCATTACTCAGGTAAAAATTCCTGGAATTAATGGGACTGCAATACACAAGCTAGATTTTGGGATTTGTTTTCGGTAGTTAAACAAAAGCTTTAGCTAAAAATAATATTAGGATTAATATGATTCATGATATGATTCAGTTGAACTCTTAGAAAACGAAATGTAGAAACACGCGAGGCCTGTTGCTGTAAATGACAAAAATATTTATTACATAGACACTAGCAACAAAATAAAGGTGACGGTATTTTAGAAATAATAACAATAATATATCGCACTTTAGAGTAACAACCAAGGCCATTTACACTTCTAAATAAAAAGTTAAAAACAAACAAACGGACAGACGATCTCTCACACAGACCAACAGTGCTTCATTTCACAGGTTAAAACCAATTCAGCACGACATAAAATGCAAAACGTTCAAATAACGATACTTTGCATTTGAACTTTTTTGACTGAATAATAATAGGCTGATGCTTTGGAAACAAATGAAAAAAGAAACAAGGGGAAAATGTTGGTTTTATTAATTATTGCAACCTATTAAAAATAAAACAGCCTACTAAAAGGAATACTCAACAAATAAATAATCCACTAATAATCTGATGTAGCTATTTTATTCTGGCAAAAAAACACCTTTTACTTCGTAATTGTGTTACCATAGTAAAAACAGCAAAATATTTTTAATCTAGCAAGATGTTCAAGTACATGAACAGAAAAAAATTCATAGCTGAGGAAATACTGAAAGTTGATACTTTCTTCTCTAGTCGACGAAGCATTCGGAAGAACGCAACAAATTAAGTCATCCTCTTCAAGCGTTTGCTTTAATAGTCAGGATTATTGGTGGCACACCTCAGCTACACACCAATGGTGATGGCAAGTTACACTTCAACAGCCCTGACCCACATATGCTGTGAACACTTGAAACACATGCAACATGCTATGAGGAAAGAGAGCAAGCTTTTTTTTATCAGCAAAGCCTGTTCTGTCTGTGTGTTATGTTATGGCCGTGCAAGATAAGATGACCACAAAAAGCCAGTGCTCACAAACCCATGTGGAAAGGTAGTTATATTAAAAAAACGCGCATTAAAGGACCTTGGTTACACTACGGCTAGTTCGTTTTTAGTGTGCACCGCTCATGGGACAATTGGAGTCATTTTGGATGAGAAACCCTCTTACCTTGGGATCAGTGTTCTTAAAACTCGGGTCTTCTTCATCCACCTCAAAGTATAACTCCAGGGCCGTGATAGACAGTGTGCCTTTTACCACCACAGCGGGCGCAACCAGCTGTGCGCTGGTGCTCAGGTTAACAGGCCCTACGGATCACAGAAGAGCACAGCGGTTAGTGTGTGTGTGTGTGTGTGCGTGCCTCCCCCACCCTCTACTGCCCTTGGCATAGAAACCATTTCAAAGGAGTACAGAGTGTTTACTTGAACACATAAACTCAACAAGAGCACATATTGACTTCCCGATAGAACATCTTTAGTTTTAATAAGCTTAGGGGGTAAAGCCTCTGAAGTAAGGCTACATTTATTTGAGGATAATAAGTAGGATTTCAAATGATCACTCAATAATACAAACACTGTATCAACCTATATTTTAATGCTCGCAATTGAATTTAATTAATTTACTTTAAATAATAATCAAATGTATCAATGGTGTAATGCCTCTCATAATATTAAAGCTTTCTTATTATTATCATTTTCTTATTATAAGGAACTAAAGATTTGTAGAATGTAAACAAATAAAGCATTACATATTAATTTACTTAACAAATAATTCAAGAAGTATTTAATTCAAATATATGGCATTTTTAAAAAGCAAATTCATTAAACTAATCCACAAATAGGATTATCCCTACACAATGGCATATTTAAGCGCTTCATCTGTCATAGAAACGGTGCAGTCGCGATGTCAAAAAGCGCTGAAATCCGCTGTCAATCAGCGTGCATTGATTGCGGGCTTTGGGTTTAATCTGTCATCAATCTTAATTTATGCCAGCATGACAATGTTGGAGAGTCGCTCTGGGGAATTTCTGCCTCTCTACATGCGCAAAGCTTCGGATATGCGCCTGCAAACTGCCGGTGCAGTTAGTACGACCACAAGCCCATGTTTGATTTCCCCAAGCACCCTTCAATTCACAAACGCATGGCATGATCAGATAAGTTCATCAGCATGTAATACAGCTGCGAAATAACATGTTTTTCCCCGGTAAACCGGAACACGTTTCAGTTACACTTAAATCTAACGGCTGGCTAAGTGGATGATCCGCAACGACGCGAATCTTCACAGTAATTTGCACTTTATTTGAGAGCAACTGTATGATGACCAAATGAGATCAAGAATTTATAAACGCGTTAATGAAAATTAATAAGTGTAAAAAAATCGGGTTTAACAGATTATTAACATGTAGACTGTTAAAGGGAACATTTTTTAATTAATACAGACATTAATATAAACATAATTGTGTTTAATTATTCATCATCCTCGTGCATTTAGTTCTGTTTTAAAATATACACGTTTAAAAGCTTACACCAACCACATTTTATACATTTTTATTTTACTTCATTACTGAAAAATATGAAATCTAATATGAAAGTGGTTTGTCGGAAAAAATTCAGAGGTTGTAACAAAAATAAACATTTTCTGATTTCGAATACGAGTGTGTTTATGTTTCAAATGTTACGTTTCAAATATTTTAATGTTAAGGTTATTTCACCCCAACTTTATTTGAATAGCTTGTATTTCTAAATAAAAAAATAATTGAATTATTTGGTTTTTTTTAAAGCAAGGACTAGCTCACCGCAGACGCTTGTCATGACTGTGGGCCTTGGAGCGCTGTTCAGCCCTCGTTTAAATCTAACAGGCCGCTAATGAGAGAGGACTGCTTCAGATAATGGTGTGATCCCCTCATTAACGTCCGAGAACAAGGGGGTGACGCGCCATCTAAACCGCCAGAGCGCGACGCAACAAACTAGATCGCTGCCATAATCAGCGAACCTGCCAGCGCGCGCGTCCACTCTCGAGAGCGTCGTTTATTATAACTGTAGCGTTGTACAACAAGCAAATGCGGCCTATTTGATGAGAGCGTTCTAGTCGTGGCGCGCCACTAGGCTGCTGTTCTTTACCTGTGAGGTTCTCCAAATCTTTCTCCTCCAAAGATGAGAGGGTGTCATCGTCCTCCAAGAGCAGCTCGCTCTCTGAGTTCTGATTCCCCAGCACTGAACTCCTGATGGACTGTTTGCCTTTCAGCACGTCCTCCTCTGGAGCTGCACAAAACAAAACACATCACATTCCTTCAAGCCAAGCTTAACCGCGCGAAAAACTTTAAACGACTGTCAGTTTACTTCTACTCGGGTGAGTTGACTTAAAATAAAAATACAAAATAAAATAATTCAATGCGCTGGTTGGTATTATAGCCAAAAAATAGACGTATGCTAATTATTACTTGAAAGTAAAATTCGAAACAATACGTAAACACGTGTTAAGCGCTACTTTAATATTCTATATATACACTTTAATATCTTTATTTGAATTTTATTCTAATTTTGGTAGTAAATGTCCTCGAGTTGACAACACATCAAAATAATACTAGTCGGTATTTTATTTATTTATTTTTGGATCCGTCTACAACAATATCATTTGCATTTAAACAGATCATTTACATAACGACGGCAAGTTCATTTGAATTAAAAAAAGTAGAATTTGATGAAAAAGATTAGTTGCATCTCATAATTTATTTAGTGCATGGTTCTTTTTCTTTCAAAAATGTAATTTTGCATTTTCTACCTGATAATCAAATAATAATAAAACATTCATATCCAACTGACCAAAGCTTGCATGGCTACATAATAGACGTTCCGATTCAATTAGTTAATCCACAAAGGACGTGCTTGTCTTTTTTATAGATTTATAGTCTAAAAACTAATATTTATACCAATATCTAATAACAGAACTACTTGTTACCATTAAAACCAATTAAACTGAAACAGACAAACATGGCTCTGTATGCCAAGCTTCTCCCTGACACAAATCTGGAGTGGCCCTGTCTGATTTCAACATGACTTGAGGTTCCGCATAGATTATTTAAGAAAAATGGTAATCTGTAAACATTTACAGAACACTGCATTCCCAAGTGGTGAGGGGCAAAAACGGGTCTACAATAGAAACAAAGGCAATCTTTCATCTATGTAAACAGAGAGAGAGTGAGGTGACGGGCCAGTCTCTCATCAGACTGCTTGGGCCTGTAGTCGGAGATACACAGAGTCCAGTCCGGAGCCATGTGACCTCTGCCCTCTCTCTCCAGATACATCACCTGAGGGGGTTTGAATTTGCACTTGAAGCAAAACCCTCTTTATAAACAGAGCCCTAAACCATTAAGAAAGCAGAGCAAAGAAATCTCTTGTCATGGAAAGTATGCTGGCGCACTGATATTTAGAACGGTCTTCCTGTAATTAACTCTCCCTAGAGAATTTGTAGTTAGCAGCAGTGAAATTACTACCAGCTTCCTAATACATACCACATGCCTGTGTGCTCATGCTAGACAGAGTGGACACAAGGATGTGACAAAAAATATGGTGTTGCTTTTGTGAAGTCAACCATAATATTTTTCCCCCTATTTATTTACTGTGTCTGAAGCTAAAGGAGCTGGAGTCACTTGTTCCCAAGGTTTTGAGATACACTGAACTCCAGTATATATTATTTCGAATCGCAACTTAAATCGAAAGAAAACGGAGTTACAGAGCTGCATTTTTAACAACTGATGCTAACACTGAAAAATAAAAAGGAAAACTATTAGCATAAGTATGTCAGACAGAATAAAGAAACATGAAAAATAACAACCGATGTAAGTATAGCAAGAGAAAACAAATGTAAAATAATTTTCATATTATTTGTATTCATGTATTCTGCAAATACACTTACATAATGCTATTCAATCAAACGTCTGACACAGAGTAGAAAAAAAGTGTTCATAGTGAAGAACTGTACCGGTGACCTAAACGAGTCAAAACCCATGTTTTAAGATTACCTACATACATCAGCTTTACTTAAATAGCTCATTCATTCCTCTCATTCAGCAAATGCTAATGTAAATACATGCAGTTGCGTTACACTTTTAAGCTCTGTTTCCTTTTTCCGTGCAAGTTCAAATGCTCATTTATATGCGACTACGGAGGCAAAGCAATTAAATTGTCAGAATTAACAAATTTGTTTTTAACGCAAGGGCAGCCAGGAGTGAAGTCAGGAGGTGTGTATTGATCACAGGAACAGAGACATTAGTCTTCAGGTATTTACACTCTCATAAGTTGCCCAACGCTGTAGCCCGCACCTAGCCAAATCAATCCCCAGAAAAGATGACGCTTTCCAGCCTTAAATGCATATCTTACCAAACTACCAGCCATCTGCCTTAGGGATGTAAATCGGCCCACTGTTTCCTGGCTGGCGATGAATGATCACAATTGTGCATGCCAAAAAGGGGAGGTTTTGACTTGATGATATATTTTGAGCGATGAAAAATTAATTTGCAAACAAGCCTGTCTGTATTCATCAAAAAAAGAAAAGAAAAAAAAAAAGTGGTTTTCTTTTAAATGCGTACTGCTGTTATTTGACTGGGGGGAATTCTATGACTTATTCATCCAAATGTAAATAGTAAATAAATTTTTTATATTATGTAAATTCAAAGTACAGTGCAAAATCTGACTGGATTGTTGAATATGACACACGCACACACACAATCATGACTTTCTCTTCCACATGTCATGAGAATAATCACAGCCAGATATGACCCTTGTGCTCTGTTTAAAAACTTGAGATCTTGGCCAAGACTTTCATTCCACTTCCGCAACAAATTTAGGGTCAGCAGTAAAGACGCTAGCTTTCTATGGAGGAGGGGGGTCATCATGAGCATCACAAGTTCATTTACTTTTCATAATTACATCTTATTACGAGATACTTCATTAAAAATCTAAATTATTGATTAAATATGCAGCTGAGTCCTAATAGTTTGTGTGTGTGTTTATTTTGTATAGGTTTTCAGATAAAGTTGAAGACAATTAATATATGCACATAAATACTTGATGGAAGGATTGATTATTTCCTGCGCTGGATGGTCACTGGGGAAACGTTTGAGTATAATGAAGGGTTTTAAGGCCTCAAACTTTTAGGTTTCATTTCAAAGGTGATCCAAAGTGTTCCTTAAGGAGCACTTGAACTTACCCAAGTCCGAAGTTAGCGAAAGAAAAAGGGAAAATCCAGAAAAGAAAAGTGGAGGAAGGAGCAAAAATAGAGAAATCACTGGGTCCCCTCAGGGCCCTCCATTCAGCTGCATATTATGACCATTAGGGCGGCACATCAGTCTCTGAGGATGCTGGGATTCTGAGCACTTATTGCTTTTAGATCACATTCTTATTGACTTCTGTCACATTGGTCGTTTGTCTTTAGGACCTGTGTCATTCTGAGGGGGACTAAATAGTGACACACTGGAGATATTTTTTCTTAAAAATGGCCCCATTTCTGAGGGGTGCAATAGGTTAAGCTGCTCAAGTCCAAGTAGTGAATGGCATTGCTTGTAAAGTCTGCTATCTCTCGGTGTGGGTAAAAACTAGTAAGAAACAAAGGTGTCTGCAAAACATTTTAACTCTCACATGCTGTATAAGCATTACTGCACTGCATCAAGTGATAGAGCAGAGCTCAATTCTAACAGAACAAATCAAAAAGAGAAAAAGGAACGGGTTAAAATGAGCTTGCTGTACATCTAAATGTTCAGAGAATGTGTTGAACACAAAAGCAATCATAAAGACATTAAATGAGGGTGGAAAAGGGAACACAAGCTGATGAGTTAATAACCATAAGTTTACTTGCAATAACATGGTAAAAACCAACCTAGAATGGATAACTCATACTTTTATCAATATGTGTTCATTATGGAACACATGAAACATTTTTCAAATGTTATGACTTATTTAATAAAGAAAGCATAATGACAAAAATATTAGGTAATAAATTATGCAGATTTAATATAAATCAAGTCACTGGGTGGAAAACAACTGAAGGGGCTCATTTTTTTAATTTCTGTACTTACACAAGTGAATAATTAAAAATGCATGCATTCATTTCTCTGCATTAGATGCATAAGGAAACTACATTTGCAACAATATGCCTATGTGTGCATCTTTTCATGATAAAACGGGCTTAAGCTCATCCTCTTATATTCTAAAGCAATTTAGAAACTGAATAAGATTTTCGACATAGCATAAAAAGCTCTTTTTTTAAATTGGTTTTCCAGACAGCAATGTAAATTAGTTGTTATGTGTTTTAAACTTCAACTAGTGTTGTGAATTGTGAGGAATTTACAAAGTACTGAGCAGGCACTAACTATAAATAGTAATGCTACTAACTTAGCTTTTCAGTACAAATTCAAATTTATCCTAAACTACATTATACATGTTTGCAATGCAGCATGACACAACACTAGATAACTTGTTTTAAATTAAGGTGCTTTGTGTTTCATTTTGAACCAGATTAAGCTACTTTATTTACACATTTATTATTTTATTATTATTATTATTATTTATTTTTTTTATTTAATTATAAGCTGAAAAAATGCATATACCGTATACATATACTCTGTCATTTTGATCCAACGCTCCTGTTATTTTTATGAAGTGAAAATATTTACATAAAAGTCCCCAAAAAAGTCTCAAAATAAAATAAAAAAATATGTAAAAGCTGCTAATTGCTCTTTGTAGTCTCTAAAATGGTGTGATATGTTTAATGCTGTCACCCAAATTGAACCTGACTCATTTAAAAATCGTTTACGTTTGTAAAGCAGAGAAACACTGCTCTAAATGAAATAAAATGTATATATCTTGCATATTTTGAAACACTGGCACCTTATATAGCTTCAAAATAGTTAATTGTTCTGTTAATAGAATGTAGTATAGATAAACTCAACAACAATTCCCGGTTTGTACTTTGTAATATGGAACACCACAGTTTAAAACTAGCATCCCCACCACTGATGCCCACACGTCTAATACAAACACAAAGACCTTTACTACTAGCTCTCCCACTAACTTCACAGCTTTGCTCACCTTTAATACCAGCAGCTGACATGCATGGGAAGGAAGGAACACACAGTGACAATTTAAGAACAATTAGTGTTCCTTTAATATCCAAGCTAATGAGAGGAACTGCACGCGGTAAATAAACAAATTAGCAACAAATTACTGTCATAATATTATCAGAGAGACAAAAGGCTCAGTGCAGCGAGAGAATGTCATTTATTTTAATATATAGGATATTTATTTGTATATATATATATATATATATTTATTTGTATTTTTTTTAAAGCAAGTATTGTTGCACTATAAAGGTTGTACAGTGATTTAAATTTTTACAGGCGTGTGTACCTGTTATCATGGGTTAAAGCATTACAGCTTTACAGACCGGGCTGTGTTTTGTGAGTGAAACAGTGTAAGCGCTTGATATTCTGTGGCTATGCATTACCCACCATGCTCTGCTGCAGCCTTGAGCGTGGCCTCAGAGTGTGTGGACCCAAACGGGTTCCTGATGAAGCGCCGACGTCTCCTCAGGTCATCCTCCCAGTAGTCCAGGCGCCAGAACTCCCGCGGTCTGCTGCCGAAAGGAAGAGAGAGAGGCAAAGAGAGAGAAAGAGAGAAAGAGAGAGAGAGAGGCACATATGTTAGCAATTAGCCAATGCAGTGAGAAGTGGCACAGGCAGAGCTGCATAATACTGGCCTTGTTTTGCTGCAACCTTCTTCAGTGCAAAGTGCACTAAGCAGAGAATGGCTAATACCAGATAGTTAGGGTAATTATGATAATTATTGTTAATAATAAAATATAGCTTGGCTTTTAAAATATTTGTAGCTAGATAAAAAAAAAAAATGTTGTTGTTCGTGGGCTTTTTGATTAAGCTGTCAAACACATTAACATTATAGGAATCGTATTAATGTCCAGAAGTTTATAAAATATATATTTTTTAAAAATATTAAATCAACTGTTTTTTCTCCTATGTTTTGAGGTGAACACTATGCAGTACCGCACAACATAATAAAGGCTGGACTGCAAACATTGTACATTATTTCAGTAGATAAATCCAGTATAAATATGCAAAGTTTAATATTACGTAATCAGATTGATGCACTAAAAAGTGTCTGAAAACACAAAAAAGTATGGCTTTCACCAACAATGAAATACAATAAATCAAAATAATAATAATAATAACCACATCCAACCATGAGTCCAAAAAATTAATTTTTCAAGCTAGACATTTTATGGTATATATTAAATAATATAATTCACAATTAAGTAAAAAAAAAAAAAGTACATGCACATGCTTATATAAAAACACATAATGAAATTAATAATTGCCAATTTATCTACCTAGCCTATAGCAGTGAAACAAAACTGTTAAAATGATACATGTGTGTTCTAATTTTAGAAGTCACGTTTGCGCAGAACTCCAGAAATGTTTGTCCTTGGGAGTAACACTGAAGAAGAGGCCTAGATTTTTGCAGCACCTCAAGAAGGTGTGATGAGAGCTAAATACATCACACTAAGAATCAGCCTGCTGACACAGCAATCCAGCACACACACACACACAGAATGAGCCAGTGCTGTGGTTCCAGGCTCATTTCTGAACCCAGCAGGACACCTTACAGCAGGACTACTGAGGAGGCGGACCAAATTCGCCTCGAAGTCCTTCGCCTTGAGCCATTTTCTCTCCAATTTGCACCTCTTACCACTGTAAAGAAAACTAAAGATCTTCCTCAATCCCCATCTCTCTCTTTCTTTCCACCTTGTGCTTTAGTGTTTTTGGTGTGTGCGAAAATGTTCACTTTTAATGAAAGTACAGTCAGGCGAACAGTTACAAGATATTACCCCATTTATAATCAAAGGACTATAAAATTAAAATAATCTCTTGAAATATTCATTATGTTTAGCCCCCTGAGGTACACAGAAAATACATTTCCAGCACCATAAATGAGTGTAATCTTCAAAAGCTTGCTTAATTTGAAATAGAATGAACTAATTTCAGGCTAGCGGAGGGATGGGTATAATTTGTTGAATCAAATTAAACTTTTTTTTTTTTTTTTTTGCTGTAATGCACAATGGCATGAGCAATTAATTACACACATGAGCACAAAAGAAAAAAAAAACTAATTTGGAACCCATGTGTGATTTTCAAGGAATGATGTGATACAATAATGGTTTAGCGAATTGTAAAAAACGAAGATCAGTGATCATATGCCATCCAGAAGAACCAATCCCAGTGCGGGCCGGCGCATCATCTGTGATCCAGCAAGCGAAAGGGGCTTGTGGTGGGGGGATGACAGAGAATGGCTTTAGCAGTGGCTCTGTAGCCGTCCTCCGGCTGATTTACTGTAGGTGCTGTGAAATATAACTCTCTAAGTCCATTCTGTTCTGTGGAAGTGAGAAGAAGTTTTATCGTGCAACAGGGCCTCCACACCCAGGCCAAATAAATCAGGATAACGGCCACTTAAGAGCCCTCCCTAGTGCTCACCTTCTTTTTTTTTACGTCCGCATACTTTAACAATCGCCAGAAAACACGCTATTATGACCTAAAATACCATAGAGGTGGAAAAAAAAGAAAAAGGGAGAGAGAAGGAAAGTATCGAAAGAAGGAGTTGAGAAAATAGATAAATCAAAGAGTGGTACTGCAAGTCTTCTCAGAATTAATGATTCTAGGAGAAATAAAAACAGACAGAAATACTTCTGGAAATAGTTATGGCATGCAAAATACACATTTTAAAATCCCACTTAAAATAGCTTCTCAGGCGTATGGGGCCAAGAAGGTTCGGGGCTATCCGAGCGCTGCAGGTTTTTCTCAGAAGTGTGATCGATTCGCTCTGCTGCAAATGGCTCAAAACAAATCCCATCTCGTAAAACTAAAGAGAGCGCTTAAAACACGAAAATAAAAACAATTCTGCTCTTAGCTTGAAAAGCTCACCGGCTCGACTAATAAGAGACATTAATAACTGATTTATTTTAGACAGGAAAAGGAGATGTAATTTAAAGGGAGATGTGAGTTTTCCTGGAGAAGCACAGCTCCTTAGAGACCATTTACGGCTTAGGCAGACAGCAATGCCTTTCTGTTAAATCTTTCAAAGGAAATGTTTACACGTACAGATTGGGAAAACTAAAAAAAAAAAAAGAAGAAAAAGCCCTTAGAGTTACAACTGAAATGTAAGTAAAGAACGGGAACCAAAAACATGCAGTAAAAATAGTCTCTTGAGTCCACCTAATCACTAACGAATGAGAGTGTATAAATATAATAATAGAATAACCAGGACCTGGACAGCCCCCCCTAAAAAGCGTATCCCTTGGAGTGTTTTTGTTTTCTTAATTCTTACCTCTAGTTGCATTCAGATGGAACTAAATTATTTACACTATATTTCTACTTTGCAGTCACTTGTTTCCCAGTGTAATGCATTCAGCTTGCCTATGTTATAAAGGGTAAATATGCAGCAATGTTTAATCAGTTAGAATGCATGCGGGTAGTAGGCTCAATTGAGTGCGACCCTCACCACCCACTTATTATTTAATTTCTGCTTAGGAATTCAAAAAGAAAGAGTTCTAAGCTAAACCATCCAGCTCCAGGATGAATCACATCACCACAAAGAAGCCAATGTCTAAGAATGAAGGAACTAAAAAAAAAAAATCGAGCTCCAGAGCTCCAATAAGGCTTAGATATTAATGTAAGTTTACAAAAAAAAAAAAAATAAAATCATGCTGGCTGAATAAATAATCCAGGTAGATGAGAACGGAATCTCGTAAGAGACGAGGAAAGAAAGGGAGCGCACTCGTGACTGTAATTGTAAAACTGTAACACGCTTAAGTGTAGCATCAAGACCGACAGGACACCAAATCATTACAGAATTACTTAAACTACAATCCTCAACATTAGTTTATGAGTACAAGGGTGGGTGATATACTGGTAGACATGATTAACCACTAGAAATTAGTCAACGAGGAGAGATTTTGGACGCTCATGTGATATCGCTGCGCTACGTGGTCATGAAAACGTGTCATATGCATGAGTCTTTAAATACTGCAGTTTAAAAACAAGTGATTAAGCCACAGAAATGCAATCGGCAGTGAAAGAGAAACTCATTTCCCTATATGCGCATGCATGTATAGATGTTAAAGATGCATGTTATTCTGCCACTTTATAGACCTTGAACAATTAAACACACTTATAAATGCCTGCCTTTGCAAACGTCCTCATAAACAGCCATTTAAGTGAAAGCAAACAGCTGAGAAAGAAAACACCGTATATTGGATCTGGGCAGCTCTTAATAGAACACTTTTTTGAAAATAAGCTCATTTTCCAACTTCCCTAGAGTTAAACGCTTGAGTTTTTCAGTTTTTGAATCTATGTAACCGATATACGGGTCTGACAATAACACTTTTAGCTGCAGCTTCTCATAGATTGCTAAATCTGATTAGACCGTTAACATCTACCGCTCAAAAATGACCAAATAGTTTTTTCATATTTTTTCTATTTAAATCTACTGGACTCTACTGTAGTTACATTGTGATAGTCCTCAGCGTTTTCAGGCACTGCGTAATATCTCACGCATGGTACGGCAGCAAAGCTCCTTGATTATTACGCCGGAATGAGAGTATAGTTCCTAGCGGTATCGGCCTAGAAAATCACAAATTTTCATTCACCGTTGGCCTTAGTACACAATGTAACTACAGAAGAGTCAAGCTGTAAATGAGAAAAAGATATATCATATAAATAGGAGAAAAATAGCAAAACTCTTTTTCAGCGAGATGCTAACGGTCTAGTCAGATTGAGTGACCTATGCTAAGCTGCAGCTAAAAGTGCTACAGCCAGAGATCGGAGATCGGCTGAATGGATTCAGAAAAGGTAAAACTCAACTGTTTGGTCAGAAAATGAGCCTATTTTCAAATATTGTGGAATGTTCCTTTAATGTGGCAGCAGTCTAATATTACTCATATCGTGATACTGGATTATGTTCATATCGCCGACCCGGAAGTGAAACTATGAATTACTTCTTGCAATTGCTATGCATTGTTTTTTCATCATTCGGACAAACTTGCTCTTTTTTAATGTCAATATTTATTTTTTGGCTAAAACGGTTCTCCTTTATCAGGAACTATTACAAATACGTAATATAACAGTGATAGGAGAGAGACACAGAGTTGGGTTCGTTCCATATCATCCCGTCTGTCTCTGAACAGATTTCCCCCTATCTAAGCAGCAAAGAGGTGTTTGCATGTGATAGTTTCCTCCATGTAAATAGCCACTCCATCATTCCAGCTTCCAACGTTCATTAATTAAAATGATCACCGAAGGCACAGAAAAGATCCAAGAAGCTCCTCTCGTCTCAGTCTCTGAGAGCAGAGATACAGAGAGGATCAATCTGTCTGCAATACAACACCACGCCGGCCACTGCAATTAGTCTAGCAGCTGGAAACGCGTTCGCAGCCTTCCACCGCCGCCCAGACACTGTGACAATAGAGCCCTAATGAAGGCAAAGGAAGCGTGTGCGTGTGTGTAATCCAACCGCCATCAATCCCAGCAGCAGAATCAGCTGCACATTCCACGCAGCAAGTGTTTTCACAGCATTAATGAATTATTCATCCACCCTCCCCATCCATCCATCCATTCCTTCTTCCAAAGGGGGTTTCTAACAGGAATTATGCCAGCGACTTCTCGAGACAACGACAATTACAAAACACAATCGGCCTCTAGAACCGGGCACGTTATTTGTGCCGCACGGGCGCAATTAGTAATTAGTATCCTCGTAAAGCAGCCATGACGGAAACAGACCTATAAATGGCAGTGGGGAGTTGAAATTGTCTTATTGCATATGGCGAAAGCAACACTCGAGACCCTCCTTCAAACGTGCTTAATGTAAACCACATTTGGTGAGAATTTAACACGAACAGGGACTTTTATAAGCGCTTGATAGGTGTAACTGAAGTCTTTCTTCTCACCCAGTACCAGTGTAAGTGCTGGGTCGCTGGCTGTAAATCTGAACCGGTTTACCAACAGAGATGATGAACGGGGGGGCTAATCGTAACGCAGTTTAATACAGACGGTGACCCACTGAGTTAATGAATACAGGAAGTAGATTGGAAAGCAAGCAGTAAACAGTAGGACAGAGAGAATCAACAGAGAAGAGGGTCATGTTTTATAATCTCCTCTTTAAAGCTTCGATTGCGCTCCTAAATTGTAGGTTTGCATAAAACAAGCCACACTTCAAGTCTACTTGACTCGAGGGAGGTGTCATAATAAACAAAGCATTTAATTGGGCCATGTGTTGGGAATTTCAGCGTGTGCGTGTGTATGTGTGTGTGGGTGGGATTAATGAGGTGTTTTTTGGAAGTTGCTGAAACAGAGAGGCTGGCTTGTGCCGCCACACTTCAGAAAGGCATCAGTCTCACACTCCGGCAGCGTTATAAAAGCCTGCAAGGGTTTTGCTGCAAAAACGGGCTCTAAATTACACACAGGAACAAGTATAACCACATATGCCCACTCAAGAACAACAGGCCTGGAGGCTTGAGAATACTTTTTTCAACACATGGCACATATCAGGGGGAAAAAATGGTGTAGGATTTACTATAAAATTGTTGATAGATTGTTAACAAATAATTACAAAGAAATTACAAGAAACATTTAAATGCTTAAAAAAGATCATGACATAATCCTGCTTATAAAAATGCAAATAAACCTTTTTCTACAAAAATTCTACAATTTTCATTTTGGAGCAAAAATCTTAAAAGTCTAAACTAAAAAGTCTTACATTGATAATTATATGATATAGACGATATAGACTGAACAATCACCCATTTAATGTAAATATCACTTGTAAACCATTTATTTTTGTGTAATTTCCAATCTAATTTATACTAAATATGTTTTACAAGCTTCTTAAAAGTAAGTAGTAGTAAAAAAAGCAAGAAACACACACTGATTAAATGTATGACAGTGAATAATAAAATTAGATACCAAATCACCACCCACACATTCATACATTCTTCATAATGACATTCCTCTACAAGGTCCGTGCTGTTATCTTTACTGGAAAGCATTCAGATGCTCCATTACAAAATGCTGATTTTGTCAGGGTGTTTCAAAGTTTGACTCCTATGATGATATCCTTTTTTTTTTTTTTTCGACAAGGACAAATTAATGCCATTTATCAGGATGGATGAAAACACATCAAACCCTAGTCTATTGGTACCTGTGTGGCTTGTTTATGAGTTCGAACCCATTAAAAAATATTGAAAGCTGCTGCAGCCTGCGACATCATTTGCAAAAGGGCAAAATGATCCTGCAAGAGTGATGATGGTTTCTTAACCAGCTATCCGTTCAAATGCCATACGTTTGTGTAGTGTGTATTCTGGGCTGATATTACATGGGGTTCATTTCTGGCATGGAGATTATGTAAATGACAATAATGTGACCTTTAGCATAACAAACGGGCCAGACAGAGCACAAGTTTCATACATCACTCCTGCACAGGGCATTTGAGAGACAACTCGCAGTCATTTATAACCTTTTCCTGTGGATTAATGCAGTTACAGTCGGTGTGAACACATCTCTCTTTGTGCCTTTTTCATTAATGCCTGCGATTGCCACTGCTTAAATTGCTCTGTATCGCTGAGATTATTTCATACGATTTGCATAAGCCATGTGTTTATGGAAACTGAATGGATGAACTGAATATTTGTCATGCAGAAGAAGGGCAAGCTCGGGTCTCTCTGTCAAACTACTGGCAATCGTGAGACGCGTGGCCGTCTGGAGTCTGAAATTAAACTGAGAGAGAGGAAATCAGAGTGACTTTGTCTGATTAGAGTGGCGATGTCCACGCAGAGCAGTCGGAGGCAGTGATGTTGACTCTGTGCGGTGTATGCTAATGTCTTTCTAAAGGTAGACATAAGGTCAAAAGCAGCACATGATAATGACATCAGCGACGGAGCATCTGTGATGTTAAAAGAAAACAAATGGCTTTTCTCTGCATTTTACCGGTTTGTATTTATTCATGCATTGCTTACTGTCATCTTTTTCATTTGCATTTCAAACATTCATCAGGGCCCATGCTTCTTTCTCCAGATCAAAGAGAGAATGATAATGAACGGTTTTCCACATTTTAATAATGGTTAAACTCTGTTGCACATTATGTAATGCTTATGGTTCGTTATGCAATTGTGATGGCATTTTATATAGCAAAGCACACAAATGAAAAATGTATATTAAATACAATAATACAAATGTACAAAAGTCACAAAAAAAAAAATAGCTATCATGCTCTTTTTGACAACTGTGTTACTCCGAATGAATGAATAAATAAATAAATTGGTTAAGGTGCTGTTTCCAGACAGCAGAAGGAAGGATGAAAAAAAGAAATAAAAAACATTGATTATTGTATTTATGTATTTTACATTAATCAACAACCCCCTTGCCCAGCTGCCAGGTATCTTAAATATTACTGTATGCATTTTGAATTTAATTAAATCACAAGATTATCGAATGAAAAAGAAAAAAATACTAAGGGTCACTTATTAACCTATTTTTAACTAAAAATAAAATAAAAATCAAGCAATCCTGACAAATATAACAATATAAAATAACTTTCTCTATAGATTTTTTAATATTATTTGCAATTCATTCCTGATTTTTAAAAGCGTAGAGAAGACACAAGACGAGAAAAAAAAGGGAGAGACAGAGAGAGAATGTCAAAGGACAAGAGCTTAGGGTGAAAGCTGCAGAAGAGAAAGAAAGAAAGAAAGAAAGAAAGAAAGAAAGAAAGAAAGGAGAGAGAAATATGGGTGAGATGGGTAACGGATGCCCCATCATGCGCCAGGGCGGGAGTGAGAATTTTTATGTGTCCCTCTTTCTGCTTTCGCTGCAAAAGCAAACCGCTGGGTCACAAAGATAAAGGAGATTTTTTGGTAAATGGTGAAAGTGTTGAAATAAATGACCCGACCGGAGCTGCGTGTAATTACTGTGGCCCAGAGAGTAACAATCTATCACCGTAGTGAGGGGGTGACAGAGTGCTAAGGGGTTAGTCAAAGGAGATAGCCTCTGACTAACTACTGGACCTCAGCAATCGATACTTTCCTGATGTTGTTCCTGGAAGAGAGCGAGACAGAAAGAAAGAGAGGGGGGAGAAAAGGCCCTAAAAACTTCCCAAATGGCTTTTCATTCAAATATTGATCAGGGCCTCCTATCGTGACCTTGCTCTGTCACGGCAGTATACTTTCTTAAGGGCATATGAAACTCATAAATCTGAGTTGCTACAGAGGAAAAAGTGTGCGTGGTGTTGTGTGTAATGGCTCCTGCTGCATCAGCGGCCTGTTTGGTACTTCCATTATAAGGCCCCCTCTGAGAGGAGGATGATGGGAAAGGCTGAGGGACAGACAAAAGCCTCAACAGCCAAAAAAGAGAAGCATGTTGTCTCTCTAATATTGGCACAGCTATTTTTTTCTGAATATTTAGCTAAAACTAGATACTTAGTAGCATTACTTTCAGCCAACAGATCAGTAATTGTACTTCTTGTAGCCATCAGTTATAGACCTTTCTACATGCGCTTTTTCAAGCTGTTTGGACTAAAATGTGTGTTGGGAGTGTGTGTACACAACCACCCTACAATGATTTTTTTTTTTCAAAGTATTTTTAATAAATTAAAAGAAGAATAAGTTGCCCCTTCTGAAATCAAGCCATTCTCCAATGCATGTCGGTGTGGCGTCACACAGACAGAGGCCACTCCCACAATAGTTGATTGACAGCAGCGTGCCTCAGACCCGCCCTGAGTGAGCCATCATTAGTCAGAAATGCAGATACAAGAAAGACTCCTAAGCGATTGAGGCGTTTTGCTGTTGAATGTATTAATGAACATAGAAGTAGTCACCTACAGCAGCACTGAGTATAATGTCTTTACTGAATGCCTTTCCTAATAAAGTGCTAATTAGCAAGTTGCACTATAAATACGGCTATAAAATGATCCTCAGAGAGCGCCTCGGAAAAGAGGGGTGCGGTCAGCAAGATTTAAAGGGGAAGTACACAGAACAGAGTGATTTCTAAAGAGTTGTATTGCCTTTAATCATTAAAACGAATAAGGCAGGGACGGTCCAATTGTGCATATTGTTTATGAATGAAAGAAATTGATTCATACACATATAAATGATGGAATACACAATTGAAAGTTTAGTTCAGAAAGAGCTAATTGCCATAGATTTTGGTCTTTTCTCATTCAGGTAGATAAGGTCTGTACTTGCATGGCTGAAAATGGACATTACAAACAGATACTGAGTGAACTATATTGCTTTGAAGCAGAGGTTGGTAACCTGTGAAACATGTGCTAACATTGGTACATGGAGAGGTGACGTCCTTCTCACCTGCAAACTATTTTGAGGTAATCCTTCCTCACAGAGCTAAACGTGTAATAACTTGTAATAAGTCACTGATCTTCAAGATGCAGATCAAGTCTGAAGTGCTGTAAGGGCACACCACATTTCTAGCATCACAACCCTGCTGAAAAGACCAGTGTTGCTGGTCACTCATGAACTAATTAAAACAAAATCTCAATGCTGTCTTTTTGCATTGCCTACAGATGACCATAATAATCATAATAAGGATGCTTGTTGGTAGCTATAGCCTAATGCACAGTGTGCAGAGATTTGATGGTGTTGTGGTCCTGTCTTCTATACTTTCCTATCTTAACAAATGCAAAAAATAAAACTATTTTTATTTGGAATTTTGTTTATGTAAGGTGTAATATTTTATTTTATTTTTTTAATTATTTCTCAAAATGTAGTGGTGCATTGCAATTCATTAGCACCCTTTCTTTTTTCCACTTCCTCTAAAGTTAACTCATATGATATGTGTCAAATGCTGGTGAAAATTACATAATAATAATAAAAATAGTTTACATTAAATATCATCGATGTTACTTCTACATACTCAGCCCTAGCAATAGTATATGGAATAAGTAGGCATTTATGTTGTGACGTTTAATTTGAAACAACCCAATAAATTCACAAAGTATCTTACCTTTGGGTTTTTAACCAAGCTGAAGGTTATCCCAACAATGATTTTTATAAAGATTTTTTTCCGAAAATGCAAATTCTTCTTGGGTTTTGTCTTAACATAGAAAGCATTTCAGGAAAACAAAATATTCTTAAGTGAAAAACAGCAGTGTTTCTAATGTTTCGTAAATCCAGCCCCAAACAACCTAAACCTAAAGCACAACTCTGTAAACTCTAACTCTGTTACCAAAAAAGATCATTCTGGTTAGTTTCTTCTATGAGTCACTGGTGAACAGTAATGGTTAGCACTAACCAGCAGTGTTAAATAGTCTAGTCAAACAAACTTATCACTGGTCTAAACTGGCCTTTGAATCGAAATCATTAGCAATAAAATGTCTTTTCAGCACTGCTTCTACATTTTCAGTGGAACACTTGATGTGACTGCTGAACTCTGGGAGTTCTGGAGTATGTGGAGTCTGTCATGCTAACATATGGACAACATCAGCGCTACGGGAGCCGTTAATATGTCCTTCTTTGACACTTTGTTACTATTTCTTACAGTCTGGGCCACTGTTGTGTATATACAGTCAGAGCTAAATGTTTTCATTAGGACATATTTTAATCCATTTCCATAACGCAAAAGAGGAGAGCTGCGAGAAGCCATTTTTGCATCATTTATGTGATATATCCCAAGGAATCTGCAGCTGTCAAACCTTTACATGCTCTCTGGAGATTTACAGATACACTGGGAAGACATCGCAAGCTGTCAAGCTTAAGGCATGGAAATGGGGCCGATACATCGGCTTTCGAAAAGCTCTGCATGTGAAAAACACGAGTGTGTCGCCCACATATGATAGATATTCTACATAGCTAATCCATGTTTACAGCTGACGTCTCAAGTAAGAGGTTGTGCGTCTAGGTGTATCGTGGAGGTTTGTTTGAAAGGTTTTGAGATTCTGTGGAAGAAATTCTCATTTGTTTTCATCATAGATGAAGAAGGGAGGATACGAAGGGAGAAAAGAGAGTGGAACAGCTGCTCTCTCTCTATCTGGCCCACAGTCTTGTGGGATGTTTGTACATGGTTTCTCAAGTGTTTATAGCCGAACCGAGCCATTAATGGTACTTGTTAAACAGCTTATGAAGAAATGTAAATAAAAGCAGGACGTGTATATGTTATGACATACTGTAATCTGCTAAGTATTTTGCCTTATCTTTGCCAGGACCATGCAGGCCAAGTTGATAAAATCATTTAGAGTTTGTCATGAGGAACCTCTGTAAATGATTTAAAGTGAAGAAGATTGTCATTGTCAACTTTTTTCATGGTACTCTGCATTCTGCTTGTATAAGATTTAATTCACCCAAACATTCTGTTATCGACAAGTTTTTTTTGTTCTTTATATTTTTCTGACAAACACAAAATCAGAAATTTTAGAGAGAGACTGAAGCTTTCCATGAGCAAAAAGGATGCAAAAGCATTATAAAGGTAATCTCTAAAACTTAAGTCCCTAAAGCTTAAGCCATGCAACTCAATAAATAATGTTAGGAGAAATGAATTACTCCAGTTTTTGAACAATCACCTAGGGCTGCATTTTCCAGAAGCATTTTGCCCAGAAGGATCATTTCTTTACAAATGAGATATTTTACTTCTCTCATGAGTGTGTCAACGAAAATCAGGTTGGCGTAGTAAATAACTTCTAAAAATAAATAAATAGAGATAGTCTTGCAATGATACGGTTCATACTTGGTGCATATAAACTGATCTGAGCCATCAGAAGCTCTTTGAGAGACTGGATCTCTGCTTATTCTAAAAGCAGCTGAAGAGAAAGTGAATCAGATAAAACTAAAAATGAAACTAACAGGAGGGCACTCGAGATCACTCTGTTCTGATGTACAAACACAGTCTAATACTACAAAGAAGCAGGGTATTTATCATCCATTTCCTTCTTTGTATAGCTTTGGTACCATTAAAGAGTAAACAGAGGAACTAATAAGCCTTTACTGAGTGTCCGGATGAGGGGATAATCATAATAAAGTACACTGGGCAGTACTGGTACTCTACTACAGCTGCATTAAGCATACACTGGTAAAGGGACTGAACTTCTAGAGGGTCCTAGAAACCAGCACGGATGCTGAACAATGCTTGTACTCTCAGTGGGTGGGAACAAACAGTCTGACGTGCATTGGGACCTATAAGATATTATAGAAGATATATTATATAGGATGATACCATGTGACAGCAGTGGGCTGAAGCATGACTTTCTGGATTTCTTCAAAAACTACTTTAAACAACTACCTGTTCATAATTATAATACATGCAGTGTATCAATTTTTATATTAAATGATCACATGGAATATTTGTAATTTATTAATTACTTTTACTCTTACAAAATCACTTAATGTGGATGAGAAACATTTTGCCTGAGAACATCCTCAAACTCAACAAAGTTATTTTGTGGCAAACAAATAAATCACTGCATATATAAAGTGCTTTGAGAAGTAAACCCAATAAGGCGTGACCCAAAGAGAATCCTGACTTTGCATTTATACCAGACAATCCAAGAATATTGCTGAAGTGCTATAGTTTTTTGTAGGTATGTGTCCAGTTGCACAATTCAGATAAGTGAGAACATATATCTATTTATCTATATATGTGTATGTGTGTGTGTTTGTGCATGTATGTGTATAGTCTCCACTGTGTTACAGCAGAAATGATCTATTATATTGTTTTGAATGTGAGATTAAATGAATTTACCCAGTATTCAGTAAAATGCACCGACTCTCCCATCTTATTTTCTTTATCTTCTGTAAAATGAGATTGGTGGATGAAAGCCAGAGAGCGGTGGGATACACGCGTGATGGCGTGTGGCGGGAGAGAGGTGACAGAGTGCTTGTGTAGTTTTGGCGAGCAGGACAGCAGGGTGCTCTCATAACAGCCTGAGTATCATTAACCAGTGGGATGATGTATGACTTGCATTACCTACACCAAATGTGACGACATTAATGAAGCATCTCAAGCAGCACCAAATGAGAATCTAAGGTGTGTGTGTGTGAGAGAGAGAGAGAGAGAGAGAGAGAGAGAGAGATTTGTATATGACTGAGGGGGGCAGAACCTTTGTCCAGCTATTGTTATGCGTGATAGAATTCAGCACTCCCTTGAGAACATGATTGTTTGTGTTTATGGAGAAGAGAGAATAAGGGGGAATCCTATAATCCGATTATATAATTTTCTTTTTTTTTTTAAATAAGAGTGGTCAACTGGTTTCATTTTAGGACATAGATATGGAGACAAAAGTATGATAAAAGGGTATTAAAATACTCTTGAAATAATATATCATAATATATTAAATGTACAAACTATACAAAGGCAAGGATCAATAAGCCAAATTATTTCCCTTGAAAAAGGCTAAATAAGAAAACGGACAATATTGTAAACTGATAAACAATGTAACAAAAGAAAAACAATTATTTGAAATGTTCGATGACGTAAATAAAATACTGTGTAGCTAAAATTACATTAGAAAATATCACATTTTCTGCTAAGAAAACAAGCTTTGCTGAGCATGTTACAGCGCCCAGCATTCCTTCGCTCCCAATGGGCTGGGCATGAAATGACAAAGCACAGGATAAAATAGTAATGCTAATATTGATAGTTTGTCCATTACAGGTCAGCTAACTGTCCTCCGGAACAGTTACAAAGCTGTTAGTTTCGATTTCACAAGGCCGATCAATACGTGGGCATACTGTTTCAATTTTGCCTGCATTGATTTTCTCTATAACACCACAACCCTGCCGCATTCATCTCTCTGAAAGAAGGGAAGATTTGATTTACTGAAGAAAAATTGGAGTGCACATCACAAAGGTTTCTGCCGGCGTGGGCTCCTGACACAGAAAAGATGGATGTCCCCAGGCAGGGGTGCCTCTAGCCCCGAGGAGCTCCATTAGAGATCACTGAAGCTGCTGCTGGAAATGACTCGCATTAGAGGAGGAGAGAGAATGAGAGTGAGAGATTGGGTGTGATGGTGGGAAAAGATGAGAAAGGAAAGTGAGAAAACATAAAAAAAAAAAGGAGAGAAGAACAAGCAAGAACAACTGGTAAAGAGCAAATCTGGTATTGCTACAATAACTGTCAATTTTCACAACAACAATGCAAAACATGTTGGTTGCGCTTATATTAACTATGTAAAGTAAAGAGAAATTTCTGACAGTAGCAAGGTCAAAAAGGGACTTTGAGGTGTACTAATTTGAATTAAAATTATACAAAATTGTAAGAGGGGTTAATGAATGTACAAATCTCTAGTTATTTGAACAAAATAAGACACTGAAGTTTATCTTATTTTCCTCTTGAATCATAATATGCACTTCCTATCTGCAAAAATATTCCCTTCCTTCATGCTGTCTATTCTTTATTTCATTTGCTTTATCTTCCTCATCTTCTCCCTGACAGTGTTTGAGGGCGTGGAACTGCTCTGAGCGCAGTAGCAGAGTGAATTTCCATGCTACATTAGTCCCACCATCAGAATGCAATGAAGGAGAATATGAGAGGAAGAATCATCTGTCCTGCGAGACTCCCACTCCCAGTCCTCCTCCTCTTCCTCCTCTCTATCATCTCTCTTTCAGCCAGCCACTTTACCGGCATGTCATCTACATGAGAGATCATCTGTCTTTTGACCCAAATAAACATGACCACGACGACAAAAAAGGAAAGGCAGGCGGCAAAAAGAAAGAAAAAAAATGAATGCTGTCAGCAGCCTCATTTGTGGGCACTGTGTTCATTTTGTCTGGTTTTGGCAGACGCTACCACCACATGTTCACCTGCATCACGTGGTAATAGACAGACAGGTGGATGCGGCTGTCTGTCAATCTAAGATGCAATCAAAAAAAAAGGGCCATGGACAGTGGGGAGCGGGACAGTCCCGAATCAGCAAGTGGAATGTGTGTGTGTTAGTATATGTGTGTCTTTTTCTTTGTTTGCCGGAGTGCAAAGCCCCATGGACCTCTCTGACAATGCATCCACGAGTGAGAGAGGGAGGGAGCATGTGAGGAATGAAAGCAGGAGAGAGAGAAAATCACCTAACACCTCAACTCTCCTGAGGACGGGGCTGCTGTAAGCTGGATATTAAGACACAAATTGCATTCAGGCGGGTCAGTAGGTGTCAGATGATATTAGATGCCTGCCATGAGGAAACAACAACTACCATCAGCCAGGGAGGAAAATAATATTTTCATTTTCAGCCTTTTATTGAATGGAAACTTTGGGGAATACGTCTTTATAGGGGGGAGCTAGCGGGTTTGCAAATTTAACACTCCCAACAAAAGGGTGTAATCATGGCAGCTGAGTGCCCTTTGAGGGATCTGATTTCATTTTCATGAAGGTGAAAAACAAGATTTCTCTATGTGTGCGTGTGTATGTGTGTGTGTGTGTGTTTTCTTTCAACACTTTAATGCTGTTGTTTTCTTTTGTTATCGGAAATGGTGGAAGCTTGAAATTTCTAATATTTTTACAGCAAAACCAATATGAACATGTGGCATTCTCTATGAATATGGTACACTTTGGATCCATGACTTTTAAAACTAAATATTACAGATCCTGTCAAATCATTGAGAAAGACAATTAATAACGGTTATATTAGATGAATTTGGCCTGAATTTGATCTTCTTCCAAGGTCTTGATCTTCTTAATATGCTAATATCAACATGTAATACCACACATACTTATGTTGAAACAATCTGCGGATCTGATATTGAATTAATTTGAACAAATAATTCTAAAAATGTCTCAAGTGAATGCCTTTACAATATTTCATGTTCATATTTCATGAAAAAAAATTAAAAATAAATAAAAATAAACGTGTGTGTGTGCGTTGTTGTTAACAGCGTTTGTTAATCATGTTATCCAACATTTTAAGAATATTTAAAGAAAAATAAGACAAACAAAAAGAGGATAAATAGAATTAAAAAAACATACTGAATTATTTTCTTTACTCTCGAATGCTAGTTCCTACTATATAATAAATTATTTAAGCTACATTTACATCTACATTGTTAAACAGCATATCTTTTTTGCCAGCAAATGTGTTATAACGAAAATTGTTATTGCAATAACAAAATCACAATTTTAAAATATATTTAAATAAAAATGGGCAAAACAGCAAAAATATAACCATTTCAATCATATTGCTTTTTACCCTTTTCATGATAAGTTCCAACGGTATCACTGAAACCTTCCCTTCCACCTTTAAAAACCAGGATGTGAAAATAACCCAGTGTACACAAGCAGCTGCAAATTGCATGTTGCTTTGTGTGTGTTAATGTGTATCCCTTTTACTTCCAGATGTTGTTCTCTCTTCTGTAGTTACCGATCCCCAGCTCTCCAGCATTTTTGCCCATGACCTTCTGGGTAATTGAGCAGAAGTATTGATGTAACAGCAGGGTCTGATTGTGATTTATTAAACACACTCTGAGACTGTGCCAGCGTCACCACGCGCCCATCGCATGCTATTACAAAAGTCATCAATAGCTCTGCTACATAAAGGCCAGTAATGGGGAGAGAGCCAAGAGAGAGAACAGAGCGCTCTGCCATTATACGACTGCAGAACACTGAGAGCAAAGAACAGAGAGAGAGAGAGAGAGAGAGAGCAGTCAGATCTGCAAATCTCCAGAGAACACATTTTGTAAAAAAAAAAACAAAAAAAAACTGAACTTAAAGAGCGTCTTTGGCATAAAACTAGATTAGAGAAAACCAGTGCATGACTGCATCATTAAGGGATATTCTATGTGTTTACAGATATAAATACAGCTCCTCATGTTTCCTTCAGTAATGGCCAGGTAGCAATCACTGGCTTTCATCCCATTCCAACTGCAATGCATCATACATAGAAACTGAAGCAATAGGACATAACCCAGGCTCACAAGCATGACTGTAAGACTCCATTAGAGCCCATAATGGGCAGAAATGTAGGTTTAACTTATTATAAGAGAGGTAAATAATCCAAGGTCGAATGATTACAGATGACTTGGTATGGGGTGCAGTAGGATGCAGGTGTACTATAAAGCCGAGCTAAAATGTACTTGGAAAAGATGACACAAATATCACTGTAGTCAAAGTCTGTTCATAGTTATCTAAACAGATACTGATTGCATGGTAAAGCTAGATTAAACTAGTTCACGATTCATTGCCACCAACTGGCTGACTCCCAAAGTAGCTGGCAGGTTTGCATCTTTACACTGACTGCTTTCAGAAATAAAAAGGAAAAAGAAGAAGAAGACAGTGTGTAGCTACCACTGCCTTGCAAAACCATATCGGAAGAAGATGACAGGTGAAAGCTTTTTAATAAAAACTAACCATTGGGTCATTAGTGGTAATCAATTTCAGATCATTTTGTCCTGAAACAGCAGGTACAAACTGTGTTGGTTGCTTTATTGGTCCGTCAGGCTGTGAACAGCATGCTTGACTACAACTTTCATTGGCAAGCAAAGTGTCAGGCTAGACAAGTCAAGTTTTTAAATGAAGTTTAAAAAGAATGTTTGTGAAAATATATAATAATGTGGTGCCAGCAAAGCCGATAAAAGAACATTTCATACATTAAAATGATATGACTGTTGTTGTACCTGAACGCAGAGCAGCCCCAGGCACCGTGCTTATCTGTAAGGATGTTTACAATCTTCTGGATGAGCTGGGTGGATGTGACGTGATCCCGGTACTTGGCAGCCCTGATCAGGTGATCGCACATCTTCTCCTCATCGCGTTTCTCGGCAGCATACTGAGCACACTGAGACTGCAGACAAAAGAAAACAAAAAATGTTGCTCTTATATGCTTTCGTTGGTATTATATCAATTAACACATTAAGCCTTTTATTCAAATGACCCGTTTGAAAAACTACAATACAAAACATCTACAGCATGATACCGGTCACATACAAACTAGTTACTGCTTTTACCTCTGTCCATCAGACTGGGTGTCGAAAACAAAGCACACTGCATCAGTATTTTGATGCCTAAGCGTGCATGCGTGCGTGTGTGTGTGTGGGTAACTCCATACACACAGGAAACAAATGGAAGTCTGGGTCATTTCCAGCCTGTTGTCACAGTGATTAATAACACTGGACATGTATTTGCTAATGCCTTTGGGCTACGCTAAAAAATGTAGAAACTACCCATAATGCACAAGGAGACATTTTTCTTTGTCAGAATTTGTTATCAGAAAAGCCTTTGAACTCAAATGTGATCCTTTAACAAAGCACCTCACACTGCAAGTATCCCTTTGATAAAACTTCAATTCAGTTTAATCTGTTCATCCCATTGTAGTAAAAACCAATGTCCCAATCACAATCGTTGAAATCAAGAGATGAGTAACAAAGCTGTTGAGACGCTGGTACAAATGCAAGCCAGAAAAAGCAGACGAAAACAGCCCACCAAGCACAACCCCAACGCAAGCTTCATTTTTCTGATTCTGATGCAATGTCTAGCAAACAGCAATCAAGTGGAAAGGTTACAGCAACCACTAGAGCTTGTTTTAATGTAATTCCCTCAGCTTCATCCATTGCGTGTTATGGGCCTAAATTAAATTAGCCTTGGACAGCACACGCTTCAGACAACAAATACAGTAAAGACAGTGGTCTGCTGTGTTAGCGGCGGCAGACGCAGAAGCCTGCCTCGGCAAAGTTAGCGGTAAACGCTCCAAAGTGCCTTCTAATGGGCCCTCCTCTCCAATTTGAGGATCGACTCTTCATGTATGACAGAAAATCTATAGAGATAAATCACATTAGGGGGGCTTCCCTCTCCTAATTATCAATCTGTGTCTCATTTCGCTGTTCTTAACTCTGCAGTGACCTTAAAGCCATGAGAAGAGGATGGCGGAATAAAAGAGACATAAAAGGTAAAGGGTGAATTTTTAAATGTAAACCGATTTGGATGTCTGGCGTAACAAAAGAGAGGGAATAAAGGAACGGAAAGAAAGACACCGATTTGTGTCTGTGTAACGTAGAAGGTCACGTCTGGGCAAAAAACGGAAAAGCCTAGATGGGTGACATTGGCTTTGTTGAAAGAATGGAGGAAAATTTTATTTCAAGTTAAATAAAATGTAGAATTTTGAAATTTGTAGGTGTTTCTTGAATCAGAATAGCTTCAAAAACAAAAAGAGCAATCATCCATATTTTTTCATTGTTCCCTTCAACGACTGATTAACACATTATTAATTAGTTGTCATGAGTTCAAACACTTTGGCATAAACAGGCACTTTATCAACTAGTGTCAACGGCACCAAATCCCTGAGCTCCATAATGGGCTTCGTAATTTTCATGAACTTCCTGACAAATGGCTTCCTTGCAGCTGAAAATACAGGCTGAATTATAGGAAACATACAGGTGAAGCACTCTGCAGTGACATTATCATCACGTTTGGGGCTATAATTCTGAAGCGACGTCATAAGACTTTTGGAAGCCCAACAAGGTGGACTTAATTCAAAGGGTCTAGCACATGTTTGGCAGGGGGAACCACAATCTCCAGTCACAGTGCAGCTGAAGTTGAAGCCATAGAGGCAGTAACAAAACCATGAAAGCAATGTGTTTATGACTTCAGACAGAGTAATCATCCACATTTCCAAATGCTCTGTGTTCTGGGGAACTGAATCAGACAGGGTCAGCACTCATTTCCTTCAGTGGACTACACCCATGACAAACCATTAGAGCCGTATTATTGTAAAAAATCGCTAGCCTTAAAACTATTCATTCAGCGTTTCAAAGAAAATCCAAATAAAAAAAACAAAAGATGAATAATTTTTGATGAATTACTGTAAGCTGACACTGAAATACATTTTAAGAAATAATTTGAATTTATATATTTTAAACGTAAAACCAAAAACTAAACAAACATCAAAATAAACCCAAGAATTAGACACTGAGCACAAAATGAACCTAAACCCTGAGTGAGGTGAACTACAGAGGAGAACCAACATGGAGCTGGTAATCTAAAGGGTCTGGAGTGATTCTGGATGAAGGAATGTTCTCTTTTCTCTTATCGGTATTTTTTGAACTGGAAATTAGGGGCTGGGTGTCCGGCCAGAGGAGAGCTGGACCCAACTAAGCCTGGTTCTCCCAAGGTTTTTTTCCCCATTCTCTCATGAATGGGGTTTTGGTTCATTGTCGCTGTCGCCTCTGGCTTGCTTAGTTGGAGACACCTGATTTCTAGTGACTATCGTCGTCTTGATTACAGAGACCATCTCTGCATTTGATAAATAAATAATTTAATCTGGTCATTATACATTACCATCACTCTGTTCTCCTATTTGATAATGTTCAGTGCTTTGCTACAATCTGTATTGTTAAAAGCGCTATATAAATAAAAGTGACTTGACTAAGGTGTTCTCCAAACTCTTCGGGCATTACAGAAGAAAACTCAGAGCGGTTATCTTGGAAAAGGACAATAATCAGGTGAATTTTTGAAATGAAGATCAAAAGGATAAACAATGCAGAATAATTTTCACAGTCACCTTTGATCAGATTTACCAAGGGTGCCAATGTTAGTGGAGGGCACTGTAAATGATGATTCACAGCTATTGCTTGTACCGCTATCAGTATAAAATGCAGGGTTATTGTTGTACAGGCCATAAAAATATGTTACTTCTAGATAAGTTCTGGAAATTCAGAATTCATAGCTAATTAAAGCACAATAACATACCAATGAGTGCTATTTAGCAATGTTTGCAGATCCAATGTTTCTCTGTGACAAGATACAAACAATCTTGGGCAGCAGTTTTACCCTCTCCTCTCTAAACAGGGTATCAAGGTTAAACAAAATAATCATCATCTGCCAAAAACCAGAACTCATTATGTTCCATCAGCACCCGTGTATGTGAGTTAGTTAGTGTGACACGACATGGCCAGGCGTGCATGTAAGTCTACACATTACATACACCGTGATAGCTCCGCAGTGTTTCTCCGAGAGCTGCGAAAACAGTAGGGATCTTGTTAAACTGCTTGATTTGCACTCTGTTGACAGTGAAATACACAACACCGTGACTATCATCTTCCTCTCCTCGCCAGTATGTCCCTCAGGGTTTCATTTACACCAGGAAACTGTCCTGCTGATGCCTCTGTCCTTGCAGCATCTGAGGGAATGCAAATACAGTGCTGAGGATATGCATGCAGCACTCAGAGAAACAAAATGAAAAACGAGCGCATGTCGTTTCGCTCGGCCAATCAAATGCAAGAGATTTTCATTGCACTTGATCTTTTGACCCACTTTCCAAATGTAAAGTCACAGCGTAAAAACTGCAGCCAGGGGAATTCATACAAAAGCAAGCTGGGAAAGTGAAAAGTGACAACCAAGAAAAATGATGCCTTAAAAGTACAATAGCGAACAAAAGTCACAGAATGACAAAAGCTGGCAGGCACTTCAATTCTGGAGCGATACTGCTGTCAGCCAACGCCTCTTTGTATTGATTTCCCTCCATCCCTTGTTCCCTTGGCAATAGATGGAGCAGGAATCTAGTGTAAAGCAACTATAGAGAGAAAATGTTGCCACCCCCTTCCCAGAGTCAGGGTGACCATCAAGGTTAACACAGGTGCAACAACTTATCAAAGTATCTCTGGCTTCTCTCATCCCCTTTTCTCCCTCCTTCATTTTGTGCTTTTAATGGACTAGTCACAATGCGTAGATGGCAGATTCTTCATCTTGCCTTCCCACCCCCTCTAAAAAAAAAGGCATTTCTTTGGTTCCATTACTCTACATGGGCAGCTGACTCCTGCAACTTCAAGGTCACGCCGTGTGAGAAATTGTAGGAATTAACTGTCCTTTTGAGGTGAAAAATAGTCAAATGAAGGAGATGTGCACAGAGTGAAAAATGAACACGTCTGCCAGCAGGCGACTAGGAGCAGGTGTGGATGAATGTGAATGCGGGATAATGTTTTTACTTCTGGTAAATAAAGGAAACGCATATGGGTCTAAGCCCAATGAACAAAAAACTACAAGCAGAGCCCCACTGTTGGGAGGGTGATAACACAGGTCAAATAAACAGTATGAAAGGATATCTTCACAAGCAGAGAATATATATATATATATATATATATATATATATTATAATCTTGTTATTTGCAGGAGCCATTGTGATTCCTGTCTATAGCTGAAGAGTGTATTTTTGTTCAGCTAAAATACTTTCTTCTATCCCAGCTGAGTAGGCAGAACACAAAATTACTGAAGCATTTAAAAATAGCTAAATGGCGCACAACTGAATTAAACAGCAGTTGACTTAAGACACCTTTTTTTTCCCTTAATGCATGTATGCGACAAGACGCATTGCATCAGCCAATGAAATAAGTGTGTGTGTGTGTGTATACGTTAGTACTTTTATTAGATTTATGTTATTTTTTTAAATGCAAATGCCATTAAATTCTACATACCAACAATATCCAGAAAACATTTCAATGCATAATACTGAATGTTCTACTATTTCCAGTTGTTCATTTAAAGCATATTACAATACGAAAACCAAAAAGTAAACATTATACAATTATAGTCCATCAAGAGCAGATCACAAGCAGTCGCTTGGCATATAGTATGTTCTCTGACTGCAAGCTGCTCTGAAACGGCGAGCCTGTAGAGTGCACAACAGCACCGTGATTTGAAAGCGCAATGCTCATATTTACTGAATGGAATCATATCCTAAGTTTAATAATCACATTAGGCTATATTGTGATTCTTGTTTTTCCTTCTTCAAATTTAAGACCATTATAACTTTTATAACTTTATAACTTTAACTATTATAACTTTAAATGGACCATTTAAATTTGATCAAACTGAGTTTACAACACTTATAAAGAACCCTGAAACAAAGCCACATTTTTTATAATGCTTATTAATCTGTACTATCTGTATATCTACAGTATATTCCTGAGAATGTTCTCAGCAAATATTGATAATACTAATCAAATGACATATCATCTAATTATTTTGAAAACAAATTCTAAATTAAAAAAATGGGTCTAACCCTGCAGTGTTCTAAATGTGAAGCAGAAGGGCTCTATTCACCAGAGTGTTGGGGACAAGATACAGTATAATGACCTGCTGCACTGCCATCACCTGGGGAATTAATTAAAGCAAGTAAAGGACAGAAGAAGAGAGAGAAAGAAAGAGCATGTACATGTGTATTCCACGAAGCCATTACTTTCGGTGAAGATAGCATTTACGGTCAAGCTAACGGATAGCTGCTGACTTATCAAAGGGCACAAGTGTAACCTTACTAAAGCTCTAAGTACACATCATTTAGATGTGCTTTTGTTTGGCTAGTACAGATAACTGTCAAAGGCTGGAGGATTAGTGAACATGCACGCTGGAATAATACGAGGTCATGCGTCTCATTTCGCAGTTGATGTCATTAACTCCTAGTCTCTTCTTACAGAAGCACAGACACTAAACGCTAATGAAGTGGCCCATCACCTCTCTTCACACACACTTCAGTCGGGAGTCAACTCAATTATGCTCCATCACTTCAAGATCAAGTAAAAGCTAACAAAAAAAAGAGCAAGAGAGTAAAAGAGAGAACAATGACCTCGTTCTATCACATCTGAAAGATCTGGCCTTGTGGCCCAGTCTCTTCCACATTTCATTTCTAATAAAGAAAGACTCTCATTAAAGAAGGAAGTCTCTCTATATCTAAATCTGTCCTTTCTTTTCTCCCTCGCAGGTATCGGCCGGCATCGTACAGTTGTTACCGGAAAAATCTTTTCCGTATTAGGGATCCTATTAGAAAGAGAACACTAAAAGATAATTGGATTTCCAGCGGTTATCTCTGTGTCCGTCAGGACCCTGCTGTCCCTGTAATCTCACTCTCAAGGGGTAAAGATAACTCAATCCCAGAGTGGATGGATGAGTGTGTATGTGAGACAGAGAGAAAGGAGGGGAGCGGGGGAGTGTATAAAGGCATATGTTATCCATCTACGTAATAAAAGTGTGTCTAAATCACTGGTATCCACCATCATCTCTTCTGGTGGATTTGAACCTTGACAGGGAACAAACATAAATTTATTTTTATTTCCTAAATAATTCACCAACTAGAGAAGGCACTGGAACAAAGGCCGCCTTCAATGCTGCCACCTTTCTCTTCAGACCCATTCCTCAAATGCACAATATACTATAGCAGTCACTGCTTCACATACAAGCAGTCTGAATAATGTTCAATGTAAAATTTAGTGTTTTCAGATCTGCAGTTATTTTGATTTGTTCTGAGACAGACATTAAACTGTTACAATGTTGCATTTTCATCTTGGTTTGGTTTGCAGTACCTCACAGATTCCTTCTCTCCAATGATCTATCAGGTGTGGATCATAGTTATATTGATATCAGCAGTTTTTAGATTTTTGGACTACATTGTCACCAGAGTTTGTATAAAATCCAACAAGATTCAAGTGTGACTGTGTTATTTCATAGGCCTACTAAGAGAGAAAACACAGTTGAAGCAAATCCTTTGTATTGAAAACACTGTAAAATAGTATTCAGAGTCAGTTTTGAATTTCAAAACAATGTTTGAGATACAATTATTAACAGAGGAACTATGATTCCATTTATCAAGTAATTAGCATTATTTTTACTAAAACAGAAGGGTCTGTGTGAGGATTGACAACCTATTGAAATGAACATGACCTATTTCTAATTAGATACTATAATATAGTAAGTTTAAACGATATAATTAGGTATATCAAACATATAGGAGAAGGATTTTAGATTGAGATCAATCCTATCACTAACTAAAAGTCTGTGAAAGTTCATATTTATTAATTCACGCGCTCACTCATTCCCTTTTATTTTTCTAATGGTCGGGGGTTGCTATTAATACCTCAATTTCTGTATTTTTTTTTTTTAACAGTAAAGATATTGGCAATATAATTTTAGCTTAAGCTGTAGTATTCAACAAAGGAAATAAAATGAGAAGTGACGTGGAAAAAATAATATGCCATAATTACAGAAATTTCTACCCTGGCGGGAATAGATTTCTCAGAGGACCCTTGAGTTTGCCAAAAACAGTAGGTAATTTTCTCCATAATTATTACGTAGGTTGTATGAGAAAAAAACAAAAAACAGATGTGCAATACAAATTTACTTGAATACCTAACAGTTCAGAAATTGCTAAGACATAACTTTTGATCACAAACAGCTAACAGGTAAATTATTCTCATTTTCAATGTGATTGAGGCCACGTCAATGCATTAATTCATGAATGAAACCATGTTTAAAAAAACAGCAACAAAAAAAAAGCTTCTCAATCCATTCTGGTTCTCATATGTCTCGTATTTCATGTTGTTCCCTTAAACATCCAAATCCTGTGTAAACTGCTCTTCAGGATGGAATGGCAGTGTGATCCCCACAGGGGCATCTTTCACTGGCCTGTTATTTTTATTGTGGCCGTGCAAAATGAAACCGGTGGCTCAGAGAAGATGGCAAGAGCCGGAATGGAGGAAAATCAATACAGCAATATCAGTGCTGCACTTATCGGTGGCTCGCTGCTTTTCAGGGGGCACTGAGGAGCAACTATATCTAAGTGAGGGATTCAATACTGAGATAGATTCTTAAGAAATCTGTGCTGTGACTGAGAAGCCATATTGTTAAAAATAAAATACGCTTAAGAACTTCTAAGAAATGTATAAGTAATACAAATTTGACAACCATGTATCCATATTTATCCAGTTTGGTTTTTCAATCTCAATTCAGTCAAACTATTCAGTATTTTTCAGGGTTTTTCCACAGACATCCTGGCTGTATGAGATGGACCAACAGTTTGACTTACATATCAAAAGTGTTCTCCAAAACCATCACAATTAACTTTGAAGCAGCTGTACCTGCCCTTTTTACCTCAACAAATGGCTGAAGATAAAACTAACCAAAAAAATAAAAAATTAGCGACAGTCCAACACCAGTTTCTCTCATTAAATAGAGTTTGGGTCAATGTCAATGAAGCATCACAGAATGGCTTTCATCAAGAAGCACTTCAGACTTTAAACTCTGAGTGAAAAAGTGGCATAATCACATCTGATAGTCATGTAAAACAGTGGCCAGCGATGCTCCACAGAGAACAGCACGATAGGAGATTTCAAGACCTTCAATATAATACCTTTATATGTAATATTTAACTGTATACTGTAAAATGATGAGTAAACTTCTCATCGTTTGTTTTTTTTTTGCAGTTTATTTGGCATCCAATTTGACATTGATAATCTGTGCATTTGGCAGAATATCCAGCAGTATTAGTGAGAATAATGCATTCTCCACCACGCTGCGAGTAAGGCTGGAAATGCAGAAAGAATCAGACCAGAGGGGCCAATTAGAATGAAAAAGGAAAGCTAAGCACGTCCCTAGAGTGCGCCCGTCTTCCACTGAGCATCTGAGAGAATTTGGCCAATCTTGGGAATTTGGGGCAGTGGGAATGATGAGGAAGGGTGTTCCGAGGTTCCCTCTAAAATGTCACTGTAAAGTAAGGGAGCTTGTTTAAGCAGGGTCTCGTCTGTTTTGTGTTGGGTGTAACTGCTGGAATGGCTGCGTCATTAAATCTGTTGTGAAGACGTAGCTAAGAACAGCATATGTTATTATACTAACCCTGATAATAATAATGCTATTGAGCTTCAAATCAGCATGTTAGAATGATTTTTGCAGGATAATGTGACATGAGTAATGACCCCGGTATATACATAGTAAAACATTCTGTAATTTTCAAAAATTGGTTAGCCTAAAAACAGCTTATATTGAAGCCAATCTACTAAAACACAGCCTCAACAGAAGATCATCAACGCCTGCTTCTACATCACTGCCACTCACCAGTTCACGCATGTAGCGTTTATAAGAGGCGAACGTGCAGGCCTACACAGACAACAAATTGCGGTATATCGCCAAGTATAGTGTACAGTTCCAAGTCTTTGCATTCATTCTGATCCCAACATTAAGTGGACAAACTTTATTTTTAATGTAGTTTCAGTCCCCGACAGTAAGAACTAGGTCCTTTGTTCTGTGTTTTTACTTAATTTTACTGTGGATTAGTTTTTTTAACTAGGCACAACGGGGTTTTCAGAAAGACTAAAACTAAAAGACGATGCTGTGAAAGCTACATTAAACCAAATAGTAATGTCACACCACAAAAGTGTGAATAACTTTTAACAGCAGTGTCCATCTGCAAAAGATGTCGACTGTCAAACAAACTATTAGCTAATCATAGTGGGCATTTACTACCGCGTCTAAATTCTGCCAAGCCTATTCAAATAAAACGTTTCGACAAGGGAGGTAAAAACAGGACTGAAATATGTTACTGCTTTTAAATGATGTTTTGATGGGAAAATCTTGATAACGTTATAAGTGGACCTCAGAGAACAGTACAAAATAATTAAATCAGAGGCAGTTCATGACGCCTTTAATTATAGCACACATTGGACACAACATGCGGTTGTCGCTTGAAAAATATATATTAAATAATGAACTCTGTTCCTGCAGTGGTAAATAAAGTTCTTCTGATTTTTTGAGCTGATAATGACAGCTAGACCATCAGAACTCCTTTGTTTACTGAAAACATTGAGACACTCCGTGAAACGCTTGAAAGAAGCTGCCAAAATAAGCGTACAGTCCCAATCACACACAAAACATGACCCTAACTAAGCAGACTACCGCACAACCTTTCGCGGATATGATACGCAATCTCCTCCTCCGATTTTACATGTTTACTTTTAATACTGTCCTTCAAATGTTTTCCTCTCCTAGTCTAGTTCAGAGACCCTGCCTTGAACCTTTCTGAAAGCATAACATTTTACAACTGGAGGGTGGGAGATGTTGAACAGAGCAGAGCCCACTCCCCCTTTACACTGTCACATCCTGCCCCTGGTGCCAGACAGAACCAGAGGGAGGGATGGGAAAGAAAGGAAGACAGAAAAGAAGGTGCTGTATTCCTGTCACTGGTGAAATTCTCCCACAAAGGGAGCACAACAGGCAGAACATGAGTCCGAAGGGAATCGTGAGGAAGAAAGGAGCAGGTAGACAGAATTGGAGAATGATGGAAGGAATGAGAAAGCGAGACTGCGGTGATAAAAGAGGTGATGTGTGTGCGTGTTTGGCGGGGCAGCGGTGGAGGAATGCCCCATGGCTGTGCTATAAGGAATAAATCAACTGTGCTGCTATGTTTTGGTAAGATACATGCCAAACGCAATCTTTGTAGCCAAAGCTTAAAACCTTCTTCCATATAAGTTGTGTTTGAAAAGAAAACATTTGTTCTCCTTCACGTTGGCAGCCTCTCAGTTCCAACAGACAAAATTTTCTTTTTTTAGTATCCTCACAGGGGCTTAACAATTTCATTAAATCTTACAACAGTTTTTTAAAATTGTAAATCAACCCTGAAACAGAATGTATCTGCATAAAGTGAAAGTGGCTTGTTTGTGCAAGATGTCAAGAAAATTATTTCACTCAGCTGCAAGTCTTCAAGATCTCATGAAATGTAGTGACTTGGAATTTTTTCCCTGTTAAGTTAGGGAAGGACATATTAGTGGGATTGCCTTTTTTATACACTAACATTCAAATTTTGTTAGTTGTTTTTTTTTCCCAGCAACAATGAATTTCATTAAACCAAAGTGACAGCAAAGACTTTTACTGTGTGCCAATACATATATATATATGTGTGTGTGTGTGTGTGTGTGTTAAAATATATTTTTGAAGGCCCATGTGACACTGAAGGCTGAATTAATGCAGTTTTGCCATCACAGGAATAAATTACATTTTATGATATTTCACAACACATTCCTAATGAGTATAAGAGACTTCTATTAAAAACAAATCTTTCAACAAATCTTTCAGACTGCGACACTTGAACAGTAGTTTAAATGGCCAATAATTGATCTCACAGCTGCATTGCTTATCAGTGGGAAACAGTACTACATGGTATTCTCATTTTAGCATCATTTGATACGACAAAAGCCTGTAAATTGCAACTTGAGCTATCAATATTTTTAGCCCATTTACTAGTAAAGAAGACAGACAGATTATTCGTAGGGTGTCCATCCACTGAAAACTTTTAGGAGCATCACTGACTACACACAAGCACTCTTGTAGACTGATGCTGATACTGCTTGTGTGTGTGTGTGGGAACAGGCTCACCTCAAACTCTGCGTGTTTGTGGATGTCCTCTGCTCTCTGGCGGCTCAGAATGAACTCAGCCTCATTAGCTACACGCACCAGATGGTCCTTCATCGTGTGGCTCAGCAGTCTGTACATCAAAATCACATTAAACACTGAGTTCACACCTGACATCACATGATTCTGTCTGAATTATTTTTTTTTTTTTTTTTGCAGTTATGGTAGCGTAACTGAATCGCTGTTTTTTATATGCATCACATGTATTGTTACATTTATTAAGAAATACATTAACAACCCTTCAAGAAATTAAATCAAGAAATATGTGGATATTTCCGGTGTAAGCTAGTAAATATTTTTATACTATGACTGACGTTACTAGTCTATTGGGCTACGCAATATGGGAGAAAAAAACGAACATTGTGATATTTTGATTTCCTACAATATATATTGCATTGCACACATTTATTTGGAAAGAACGTAAGGAAAAAAGTTGGGTGTTAATACTTTTTATAAGAATTTGGACTTCTTTCCATAGCCATTTTAGAAATCTATTTCCACTTGAGTTTTCAATAATAATAAATGTATATTGTATTATTTTATTTTATCTATTGTTTCTTTGAAACAAACCCTAAATGAAACAGGAAATATATAGAAATAACAGTACAGTGCTGCCAGTGTCAGAATGAAGCTTGTCACAGTGTTCATTTACATGCATATAGCCCATGATATTAGTGACTCGATTTACAGCAAATGAACCAAGCCATTCTTAGATGCTAAAATACTGCATCATGAACTACACGTGGAAATGTCCCGTTTCACCAGCCTTAGCAATTTTACAATCACACTTAGCCAATACTAATTTTAATTTGATGTATTGCGTATCTACACTAAAATAAATAGTTTGTATGCTGTACTAAGTGAACTTATGCATCACAACATTATAATGTGCAGCATTATAGATATCTTACATAAGCTGATAAACATCAAATATCAGTAGAAATGCAGTAAATATTGATAATAATAATCTCTCTGCTAATATTGGCAATAAACGATGTGGTGTTGTGTAAATCACACATCCCTAATGAAACATGGCATATAAATTTCGTTATAAATTACTTGACAATGTTCACAAAAGAGCAGAAACGAGAACCTTGAACATCTCTCTAGTGTTAACCTGTGAAATCAGTTTACTGATTTAATAACACAGTTGTTAGGCCATCAAAGTGTCATTATTAAACCCTAAACCAACTTAACAGCATCATGTAAAACAAGCAGAAAATCATATTTAGCACAGCAGTTAAAACCACCCCCACTAAAAACAACCAGCTATTGATTTGTAAATGATACGCATCTAACAAGATACGGATGCAGGGGGTGTGGAGATCCAACCCGGCTCATGTTTCTACATATGTAAGAACAGCCTTCCTTGGATAAACACACACACACAGCTTCTTATCACAGGGCATCTGATGATTACAGGGGCTGATGGGAGATCAAATGAATCCTGCTTTTACTGCTACTGTTTGTCAGCCCTCATCAAAACTTGAAGCTGTTCTGTCCATCTCAGAGTCTTGTTTGTGAATCAGCATTGTTTTTTTCTGTCCATGGTGCCCTGGGTTAGCACAGACGGGGAGGAACCTGATCTTGAAACAGCATATTTACACCCCGGGCAGATTTGTGAACAACACAAGCCGTGGCCTAATAAAACATCGCCCCTAGGGACAGAGACGAGTCTCTCAGCAGGTCAGGAGGCTCAGGCCTCTGCAAAGTGGAAGAATAACAGGCGGAGGGTGGAGGGCTGAAACTCGAGCCTGGTGTGTCAGCGGTGGGCAGCGGGGGAGCGGACGTGCCAGGGACTCTGCAGTGACCCTCTCCCACCCCTCTCACCCCGACTGCCATCAATAACAGCCCGCTCTCTGTGACTGCCCTTCTCTCTATCACCCTTTTGCTTTCCTGTCTTTCTTTATCTGCTTTTACTTACTTGATGATATGATAGTCTATAGAAAAAAGTACCGAAATGTACCATTACTTCAGCATGGTAGTATATACCATGATAATATCATTGGTTATATTCTACAGCTATAGTGTACAATTGCATAATATATCATTGTATTATAAGCGTAAATGACAAACAAGAGCGCCCAAAATAACCATTACATCATTCATCATATTTATCATTCACATAGACATTTATTAAAGACATGCTTTGCTATTTGCATTGGTTACAGTGCATTAATTTTAAAAAATTCTATTCTAGCATATCTTTTTGTGACTTTAGTACGTGCCTTCTCATTCTCATATAGCACTTTTAAGAAACTGCTAAAAACCAATTCTTTTCATTGTTTTGTGTTAATTTGATGAGCTTTTCAATAGCACACTGATTTATTGTTTATTTTTGTATTGCATTATTTCTGTAACATTTGTAGTTTTAACTGGTTTTGCTGTTTGCAGTGCTATGGTTATAAGTAAAGTGCATTATAGATAATAATAAAAATATGTATTATCCTAAAATTTTATATTAGAAATCATAATTAAAAGAGGTGTTGTAGGTCACTGCACATTTGGAGCACTTTTATTTTACACAATTTAGAATCATTTAAGAAATCTGTATGAAAAAAAACAAAACAAAAAGTGAATCACATCACCGGTCCAAAATGGAAAAACGAATTCACTGATATAATCACTGTACTCCCATAGATTTAGTCAGAATTCAAACACTGGTATCAACTCTAAAATCTACTTTACTTTGAAAACACTAATTCAGCATCAGTTCTATTCATTTTAGCACAGTGGGCTTTATAACAGCACTTCTGCAGCTATGACTAAATTGGTATAACTCTGACAGGTGCTGGTGTGCCAGATGTTGTCTAAACCCTGACCCTGCTTTCCAAAAAAATGCGAACGTTTGAAAAAGAGCTGTAAAGATAGCCGGCTATGAAGGTGGGGAAGCATCAGTGCATCACTGCATTCATTAGCATTTCTGGCTCGCTCATCAGCAGGGCAGCATACATTAACATGAATTTCCATTGCTAACATAGAAATGAGAGCCATCTGAAAGATCTAAGGGCTTGAAATTGAAGACAGATCCTTCCATCCCAAAGGGAGTCTGAGTAAAAGAGTCCAACAGATGATACATAAACCCGTCTGAAAACAGAAAGATACGAGAAAGATTTCCCAAGAGGTGGGTGAGAAACTAAGGCGCTGCTGCCCTCGCAGAAAGCCTCTCTGAAAAACATGAGAACCCACAGGAACAAGCCATGTTATTGACAGACGCCTTGAACTCCAGGTCACCCTGTTGATCCCCTTTACACGTTACATTGATTTCCTCCAAAATAGAATCTGATTGTACACACGCAACGTAGCGGTGTAGGCCAGGAGATAATGAGGAGGCTGCTAACAAAAGGTCAGAGGACGGGATTAGATAATTACCTGCCCTCGTTCACAAGCTCGATGAAGGCCAAGCCTGCGTTCTTCTGGATGGAATTCTGCCACTCCTGTGGAGAGAAATAAAAGAGAATTTATACTCAATTCATGCAAAAGGCAGGAAGAAAGGAAGGTTGGGTTTCATCACAGTAAACATCCACATGTCAGTAATATGTAAGGATTTAAATGAACCGCGACGTCAAGTTTCAGGTTTCATGGTTCATTCAGGTTTCTTGGTTCATTTTGTAATAATACCTGAATGACTGTATACTACATTATCGCATAAATAAACATGAAATGCAAACTAAACTATCAGAGAAGAAATAAAACACTATGTAATAAGACAGATATGGAATTAGCACAGTGTAAGAAACTGGGTGTCGAGGGCAAAAATAAAATAAATAAATAATAATTATCCTACCAATTCAACACAATTTGAGCTATTTATTTATTTATTTTCAAGAAATGGCTAAAACGCATCTCTTGCATCTACACATCATGCTTAAAAAATAATTAACTAATTAATTAAAATTGGACCCTCTAACACTAGCAATCTCTATTCTGTTTCTATACTATTGACATGTTTTCTTTATTATTTATTTATTTTTATAAAAAAAAACTCCTTGCTACATGTAATGCATTAGACTGACATGTGTCAGCACTTACATATTAAATATTTTGACAGCTTCTCTTTTCCTCAGTTGTAAGTTGCTTTGGAGTGTCTACTAAATGTAAATTATTATTATTATTTTTTGCCAAATCCAAAACCAAAATCTCAAAGTGAAAAACAAAAAGTTGCTTTGAATAGTTACTCAAGTTAGTATACTTGTTTACATCGATAGAACGGTATAAACTGCATGCTTTAGAAATGTAAAAAAAATATCAATTAAAAATAAATCGATTTTTTTTGTCATATACGTCATATCTGTCATAAAAACTAATTTAGACTAAGCAAAACAAAGGTGTCATTTCAGTTCAGAGTTTAATTTCATTTCATTTCCATCCCATAATGTGATTAAACAACCTTTTGAGATTTAGAGTAAATTAGACTATGGTGGGAATTTTCAGAAGAAAAAAAAAAGTGTGTGTCCACAGATGCCAGAAGTGGAACAGAAGATGTTTCCATCATCATCAAACTACTCAGAGGAAGGAACCACTTGGGGGGAGGAAGAAAGAAAGCAAATCTAACATGTTTATATTGTATCCTCAATGTCCGAGATTGCATTTAAACAAGCACACCGCTCACAAACTTTAACAGGTCTCAACCGGTTGTTGTAAAAGGTGTTAGTCTAAGCAACTCCTGGAAACCACAGCTTTCAGTGATGTTTTAATAGCCTAGGAGCGAGACCGAATCACTGCCGTTTTTCACAGCTGCGCCAACCTTTCAACACTTCCCTGTGATCGTCTCAAGAATAATAATAACAACCAGGTCATGAGTATGTACAAAGTCGCTCATGTATTCTCGAGGGCTCTTTTCACAGAGAGACTGCATCATAGAGACAGAAGCGTAACGGTCCGACCCTAATGTCTCATTTGTTTCGGCCAACAGAGAGTGCTTCTAGGTTGAGGTGCTACACAAGCAATAGTTTCATAATGATGATGATTTATTTTTAATCCCCTGCCCATTGCTAAGGTCATAAAATGAAAATGAAACAGAGCAAACGCACATGCTTATAAAGAAGGAAATATTTCACCATCCTAAGGGAAATGAAGCAAAGTGAGGCTGAAACCAAAATAAACAAGAATTTAAAATGGCAATAACTGCGTGTTTATCTATTCCAGAGGGTTTGTACAGCTTTGCTTTACTTTGGTATCTCTAGCATTCAAATATCCGCGTTATTATAAATTCTAGAGAATCTTAAATCAGAGTCTGGTTAGTCCATCATTCAATCACCAAAGTAGCAACAAAAGTGTTGTTTTCTTTATTTTTATTTTTTTTGCTGCACTGAAGCACTATTTACACCATTACATCAAAGCCAATACAGAAAAAAAAATAAGAAAGCTGATAGCAAAGACTCACATTCACAAAGAATTTATAGAAACATGACATTTATGTTTATGTTACTGCTGTCAATCAATTACAAAATAAAGTAATCATTCATTTTTTTCCTCAAAAAAATGTATCTAGATTCATCTCACCTCACATTAAAGATTTTAAATATACTTTTATTTTGAAATAATTTCACTGAAGGCAAGTATCACTGCTACCATTACTATTGATGTCTCTAGGAAACTGTTCTTTTATGCATTGACTATAGTCATTCAACAATACTGTATAACTGAGACCTATTCATTCTCAAATGTATTAGACTTCTAATTTAAATAGACTTATTAATAATAATTAAAAATAATTATTTTTAAACCCATCATAATAAATGCCCTTCAACGATTAGAAAAAAAAGTTAACAAACATTCAATTCTTAATTAAATATTTAACTAACATAGATGAATCCTCAAACCTACGAAAGTGATTAATTTCCTCTTTTTTTTTCTTTTGTTCTTAACAGTTATTAACAATTAGACTGCTATTACTTTAAGAGCTGCTGCTGCTGTCGCTGATGACACGGATCTGACACGTATGCTCCTAGTTTCATTTTCAGCGTGCACATTCATGGGTGCAACTGAAGAGCGTGAGCTATGAGCACAGTATAATGGCTGACAGGAAATTTTTTTTAAGGATTACTCCACCCCACAATGAAAAATTTGTTGAAAATATAATATAAAAATATAATATTCTGTGTGAAAACCAGGAGGCTTGAGACTGTCTCATTGACTGCCAAGTGATTACACTGTAAAGGTCCAGAAAAGTATGAATGACATTAATAGTCCATCTGCCATCAGTGGTTTAATCTAAATGTCATGAAGAGACAAGAATATCTTTGTACGCAAAGAAAAATAACAAAATACATGTATCCTTGTGTTGCAGCTGACACAAAACAGCGTACGCAATTTGCGTACAGTTAATACTCTACAAAACGGCACTACATTGACGCGTTTGAGATAAGGTTGGGTCGATAGGCGATAGACATCACGACGCCGCCTCAGCAGCAACCAGCTCGCGAAAAACACACTTAATCTATGGCGGCAAATCTATTCCATTAATAAGTGAGCGTACCACTGATGCTGGCGAGCGCGGTAAATCATTTCCGCGAGAAAAGCGTATGCACATGCACAGAAACGGGGGCGCGACTCATATCAAACCCTCGCAATTCAAGCACTCATTCCTGCGCGTGTTCGTGCGAGCAGGTGAGTCGTCAGTCTCTGCTTTGTCAGTTGTGGGGCGGCGGTTACAACTAAACACCCCATCCCCAACCGCCGCTTACAACGATGATGTGTTTCCCATTAGACATCATACGATGCCAATTTGGTCGATATTGCCCAACCCTAGTTTGAGACCTACAGTCGTCGAGTTATTAAAAAGTCAGAATTTTGAATTTCTTTGCATACAAAAAATATTCTCTTTACAACCAGACTAAACCACTGATAGCAGATGGACTATTTTTACAACGTCTTTCATACTTTTCTGGGCTTTGACAGTGTAATTTACTTGGCAGTTAACGGGACAGTCACAAGCGTCCTGGTTTTCATCCAAAATATCTTCAATTGTGTTCCGAGTTTTTACAGGGTTTAAAACGACATGGGGGTAAGTAATTAATAACACAATTTTTCTTTTGGGGTGAAGTAACCCTTTAATTGTGGCCTGACAACATCTCATCTGCAGTTCGCTGTTAGTGTACTGAAGCTGCCACATCACCGGTACTGTTTCCACCCTTGTTTGACTAGCACCTGACGCTAAGATGAACTTGAAGTGCACATCTAAAAAAAAGTGTCCTTTTTGATGCGGTCATAAAGACATTCTGCATCTAAATAAACAGTTCATATTAAGAACAAACAGGGACAGAAAGTGGCCAATTCCAGCGTTAAATGCATTCAATTTCTTTCCATTACACTGGAAAAACTAATTGTCTGCATTAACTCGCTCATTTCGACAGCACTAATTATTTAATAAACTTAATATCAATCATTCATGTAAGAATTGATTGTGAATTATACACTGGGTTAATGAATATGGTGCTATAAAAAAAAAAGTTAAAAAAAATTTGGGGCCGGACACAGGAAGTTTTTTTTTAAATTATTTTTTATTTTATTTTATTTTTTTTATTATTCTTTAAATGTTCTATAGACAATGTTGTTGTGAAAAATTGCACATATACTAGGATCCTTAGTTATCCGAAGCTGTCATCACCCATACACACAAATACATGTTTGCTACAAAGGTAAATGAAAGTCCAATGGGTGAGGGAAAGGCATTATTCTTTAATTAAAGGAAGCAATGACCCCGATCAAAAAGTCTTAACGATCAGTGCTGTGTGTTGAGGACAAGGCTGACGGTTATTGGATTTCAACCAGTCATTCTGATAGGACTCTGATACGGTTTTATGGTATCCAATACTGTTTCCATTCTGACCTGATGAGAGGATACAGGCAGCCATTTGTGACCTTTCAACTCTGACCCTGACCTAAGAGAGGTGCTTCTACAACCCAGCCACCTCTGCCCCGGTCCTGTCGTTACAGCAACTACTCACGCTGATCCATTCATGTCATCAAGACCGGGATTGTTTCCTAAGATAGCACATGACTTTTATCAGCCATACAAACAGCGCCTGGGAAGTTTGTATCGTAAAGATAAACTCACGATGATAACCAAACCAGTCTTACTCTCTTCATCAAGGGCATTTGTAATTGAGCCGTTTCCTCCAAGTCTCAATAAAGCAACAAAGGGAACAATTCCTCAAGGTCAAATCTGTCAGTTTTCCTTTTATTGAGAGCTCACTCTTGTGTGCACCGATTCTGGACGTGCAATTTAAAATGCTGCAAAAAAATTACTTTTTTATTGAATAACATCATCTTGTTTTCTGGTAAAAATGATTTAAACATTCTTGAAAAAAGATTCATCTATTTCTGTATAAAACAGAAGCAACAGATTCCAGAAAAATCTGTTAATAGAACTCTATTTTTCTCTTGTTTTATAGAAAATCACTCACTTGGTTTTTAATCAAGGAGGAAAAAACCTTTTTAGTTTACAGATTGATTATCGTTATTAATATTATAACCCTTATAATGTAATAATAATATTTTTTCAATCAGAAATACAGGTAAGAAGATAAATTATGGGGAAAATCAAAACATGAACAGTCAATTCTATCAAATCCTGCACATACAATACATACAAATGAATGTCTTCCTAAACATGAATCAATTCTCAACATGTTTTAATGTTAAAAAACTAAATACAAAGAAATAATGCTGCACCATTAGCAATTATGCTATGTCACACTGTAATTGTTTCTGAGTGATGAAAGCTACGTGATGGAAAGGGCTTGGTTGCATCTGCACTGTGTTTGTTTTAGAGGAACATTCTGAGCACATTCTTAAACAAAACGCCCATTAAAAAAAAAGAAGAATCTTCCCTCCTTCCCTGCCACTATGCTTTAAATAAGTTCTTTGATTTACTGATTTATTTTTTTTCCCTAAAAAACAAAAATACCTTTCCTTCTGAGACACGCAAACATCATGTTTTACATTAAAGAACATTTACGTGTTGTGCATGTTTTCCTTAAAGAAGTCATCCAACGAGCCATACTTTTGTTTAGTTTTGCTATGATAATTACTGTGGCGCTGCATTCCTAATCACTGCTGATTAAGAGAACGCAATCACCCTCAAACTAAAACACAACTGAAACAACGCAGACCTACAATGCAAAATTTTGCTTCATCCACAAGGGCAAGACCAAGGAAATGTGCACAGCGTTTGGCTTCGCTCATTGAAAATAAACAAGTCACTCTCTTGTTTCCAACCCATCAGTTATAATCACAAGTATTTGTTTGTTTTCTGCAGGCAGGGGGATTGAAGCTCAGATGAAACAAAAAAATTATCCGTCACATGGAAGAGCGCTGTTTCAGATCATAATGAGCAGGAGAAGTTTACGTTACGGCTTGTCCGCAAAGCACAAGGCAATTTATGGCGGAAAAGTGGCTACTGTAGGGCTTTGATCAACGGAAAGAGATTCTACATTTAAAATGTCAGCCTAGTATTACTTACAGGAAAAACCTTCAGTGAAGTATTTCCACATAAAAAAAAAATACTTAACATTCCAAACTAAATAAAATATGCTTCAATAAAGTGTCTATTATTGCAATGCTCTACTAGCTGTGGTTTAAAAAACATTGAATAAACGTTTTGAACATTTTGAACTAAGGCTTGAGTAAGACACAGCATCAGGTTGTGTGTGTATTTTAAGTATAAGGCTTTGCATCTGGATATAGTTCTGTCTGAGCTCTTTTTTTTTTTTAATCTGTCTATTGCACTTGTATTTTATTTATATAACCAGAAAAACAAAACTGACAGAGATTAAAATTTCTTTTGTAGGAGTGTCCTGGCCAAGATAGGAGGCCCAAATTTACAAATACATGTAACAAACAGTAACAACACATAATAAAAAATTACGAAAAAAGCCATTAGAAACATTTACAGATCACCAAGACTTTCTCCAAACGATAAAAAAAGTGTCTTATAATATCTAAAAGACACCAACTCATTTAACCTTTTATGCATTTGAACTCCAGTCTGAAGGGGCAGCATATTTAAAAGCCTTAGTACCTAGTTTATTTCTAAAAGAAGGTATATCGAGATTATAATAAAAGCAATCAATCGATTTGTTAAACATTGATCTGCACATGACATATAACTTATTTTATAATACACGGATTTCATTTTTAAAACTTTAATTCTTTACTTTTAATTCAAGGTGGTTAAATTTTAACAACTATATTATTTAAAGTTTTTCAGCAGGACACTCCCCTTCAAAGTGGTTAACTGTTTAATCATTTACTCTTTCATTTGTTTAAATTATTTAAAATGTTAATTATTTTAATATCGCATTTCAAGGTGGTTCCATGTTGAAGTGTTAAAACTCCAGGTCGGCTTCAATCAACTCATCGTAATATCAAAATGGCATCTGACAGCAGGTCCAGACAGCTTAATTTACTGATGTGACAAGCCGAACGCTCTACAAGTCCTGTGCGTGTTCTCAGATGTTATCTCTTCTAAACCAAACACACAATCCCGTACGGCCAGTGGCCTGTGTTTCTGTGAGGACACTCCGCACAAGCGGACTTTACAAGGGGAGCAAATATTTACTCTGACTACATTTAACGACCACAGAGGATTGCGGTTAAATACACTGATGTGATTAGAAGCTTCCTTACGATGAGCTGGGCTTAGAGGTGTCAAAAGATTTCCAAAAACTGCTCATTTATTTCAAACAAAAAAACGATGTGCTTTTTTTTTCTCTCTCTCTATTGAAGGTTTAAGAGGTGGGTGATGACTGAAATAATCTAACTTGACAGGAATGATAATAGCATACATAAATCTTGTTGTTTTCCTTTCTGGGCTAAAGAAACAACGTTTTTATACGTTCGACACATGGTGAGAATGCATACGGTGATAATACGATATTGATTTGTAAATACACGTATCCACATATGTAAATAGTGACAGAGAGAGATTTCTGAATGAGGCATACCAGACCTCAGGGTCTTCAACAGTTAAAGAAAAAAGTTTTCACTTTTGGACTATTAATCCATTGGCACCATAAAAAAAAAAACAAAAAAAAAAAACAATTTGCCTCAATATGCCTCTTTCCCAGCCAACAATATTGCAGTCTGAGAGTGAATTAAAAGTCACTCAAGTCGTAAGCTTTCCCCATGCCATTCCCTCTCACTTCCTGTCAGGAAGAGCCCCCTCTCCGGACGCATAGCTCGCATCAGCAGGGCGCCGGCAGAATTAAGTGCCAGTTGGTGTTAGTGTGTTTTCTCTGGGCCTCAGCGGAGCCCTGCGTTCAAAGAATGCTGAGAGCAATGTTATCCACCGGCACGGAGACCCTCGTGGGTCGTTGTCTGGGGTGGAGGAGGGAAAAAGATGGAGAGGGGGAAAGACTACACGTGGCCTGGGCCTGCGCTTGAACCTTGCGTATGTGTTATGCCTCTCAGCGGGGTCTAAGTCCGACTGTGAGATGTGGAGGGAGAAAGATTCAACCTCAGGTTCAACCACATTCCTCTTCGCTTCTGCGACGTTTATGGAACTTACAATGTTAAAAATGAGAAGACTACATGAGGCAAAATGGTCTGCACTGGCAATGTCCCCAAATAGCTCTTACCGTTTAAAAGGCAAGTTTTGAGTTTGCATTGAATAACCTTTGTAGGTTAAATGCTCTTAGGTAAGTAAGATAAAACTAAGCAGCGATACAATAATTCATGGAATATTGGTTGTGTTACTTTTGTTTTAAGAAAGGGACTGTATCCAAAGCAACTTATATAATGTGATTGATAATGGCCATTCAAGCACACTGCGCACCAAAACACATATGGTTACATAACTCATACTCAACTGAAACGCTGTCATTAAAATAAATAGATAGACCTATAAAGCTTAATTTATATTGTGTTTAACAAAAATGCATAGAAGAATGGGAATTGTTAAAGATGTTTTACAGTGGGTCAAATACATTTTGTTAAGTAAGGGAAAACGAGTTGCTAACCCAATGTGTAAATCGTTGAGTATATATAAATCAATGGTGAACTCCATGATTTAAAATATTCACTTTTTTTATTTGTTGTTTAATTCATTTTATATCCAATTGCAGAATCCTCTTCAAATAGTTTACAGAATTACCATAATTACTTAATATACATTTAACATTTTTATTAGCATAATGAGATCATTGCATTTTTTTTTTTTTTTTTTTACATATTTTACAGCAAATATGAGAATCTTGGGACTTGGGATTCATTCAACAAATTTTTTATAGTGTATAAACAAACACATTTGAATACCCGTCTCTGATATTACAACACTATAATCAGCCAATCAAGACACAAATGTGATTTATAAGTGCAGATTACAAAGAAATTGTTGTCTGTTATCATAATTACTCTTGAAAATGGGCATCATACAATTCGTTCACAGATAGTTAGATCTAGTAAAGTAGAAAATCCTTACAGGTGCCAATAATTCACCCTTAGTTTGAATTCACCATTAAACTGATAAGCATATCAGAACTTTTAAAAACATTTTACAGAGAAACCTGCATTTCATGAACGAGGTCTCATTAACTGGTGTCTTTTTTGACACAGAGAGTGTGCAGCAGAGATCGAGTGAATGGACACAGCTTAGGTTTTCACTGGACGTTCAACCGATCAATTTCTCTTTCTTTTGCTCTCCCTGCGAGTATTGATCCCAAAGTCACAGTGACTGTAGGGGGTTAAACTCTTGAGCCACTGGCCACTCTCCATCCTCTTCCTAAAGGTCAGAGGTTAAGAAATGCCAAGTGCTCCGGGGGAAGTCAGTGTCTCCAGTATGTATTGACTGACGAAGGTGCCCATCTGTTTAACAGGTTAACTCTACATTAAAGACTCCCTGGTCAGGATCATCAACAATATCAGAACAGCAGATGTGAAACCATAGTGATCAAAGTAAAAAGATAAACAAACGATTTTTTAGCAGTGCTCATAGTTCGAAATACAAAATATGAAAAAAATCATATTGTTAGAATGAATACAAAGAATACCAAAGCAGGCCTTTCTCAAATGAGCCTGCAGAAACCTCAGTACCTCAGCCTTTCCAACGTGTGAGGCATTCAGAAGATAAATGTCTTAAAGAATAGATGACCTGACACAAGGTCTGAGCGGTAATGGGTGATATAGGGAAACACGGCTGCCCGAATCCCATATATATCTGACAGACACACAGCTATCAGGAGGCCACTGTCAAGCAGATGAATGAGATGATTTCCAAACCACCTCTGATGCTTATATAAAGTAGCATTTAACAAAAGACTTTTGCATGTATTTGAATGCTTATCTACAATCACATCCACAACCACTGTATATGAACCGAGCAGCAGCTTCCATTCCTCGTTGGAGTGTCTCAATGCGGGCGGCATTATTTATTAAAAAGCTGAAACCTTTTTAAGTGATATTCTCAAGCACAACAGCAGGTGCTATATCTTGTTCAGTGAAGCTGTGTGTGTGTGTTTGGTTGTCAAAAAGAATTAGGTTGAGTGAAACACAAGGCTTTTACGTGGATGTCTCGAATGGCAAGATGAGGACACTCAAAGATGATCTTCATGTAATATGCAGGACATAATCTGAAGCCCTATCACTGGCAATTACCTAAACGGAGCGGATGCTTTGGTAGCTGTTGTTTTACACTCATTCCTTCTCTTTTCTCTCACCCACATTCATTATTCTTTTGCCCCCAGCTCTGCTCTCTCTGTTTTGTTTGAAAGTATTGAAGGAGTGGTCTGTATTCAATACTAGTTGAGCATAATCCATATAATTTGTGGCATAATTGTTCCTTACACATTTAAAAAAAAAAAAAAGACTAATATTTTAAGGCACATTTTTTTTATTTTTGCACATTATTTATATTAGAAAATGTGTCTAATTTAAGATGCAAAGTTGTCTAAACTATCATTTTTTGTTGTGGAACTACCATTTTATGCACATATGGACATATTCATGCAAAGACACTGATTAAAACAATGGACATGACAATGGGAAAGTGATTCCATCTTTTTTTTTTTTGTTTTTTTTTTTACATGTATGCTGCTGACTGAACATGTTCTGAACCATGCACAAAATAACACTAAAGGGTTTGGAGATTATTTACACAATTTTTTTTCTTATACAAAAGGACTGACAGAGAAATGCTGTCAAGGTAAATTAATTTCACACATTAATCATTAACATTAACAATGATATCTGTAACCCTCATGCAAAATATATTAGAGTACAATATGAAGAGTTAATTTGCAAAAACCAATCAACGCCACTTAAAAAAAAAAGAGCTGATTGCCGGGCATCACAGTATTTTCCATGTATAGCTGTACCCTCAACACATTTTGTCAAAAAAGCATGTTTTGTCCACTTCCAAGGCATCACGAGGTCACGTTTTACTGCAAAAGCCGACAAGCACCTTTGGCGTTTTTGAACAGAAGCCCAACAGTAAGAACAATAAGTCCGTTTTAGCAAATCAGCACACTGCATTCAGGTCAGATGACAAGACGACCTTCATTTAAAAAAGACACGCTAGCTAAGAGGAGTTTCGTCAAAGCTGAATAAAAGTGAGGATGGAAGATGGAACTTAAACGAACTTGTGATATCAGGATGTAAGAGGAAATGAAAAGCTGAAAGGTTCACAGAAGAACATTACAATGGCGGAGGAAAATCTGTGATCACATCCAAACAGTCTATGATCACAACAATAACTTTGTTTGTCAGGCACCTACATTGTCATCTGGGGAGGTTTAACAAGTGTTGTTTTAACTCTAAAACATGAAATGTAGAGTTATCTGTGGCTGCCAAAAAAATGACTGTTATTGTTATCTGCTTTTTTTTGCTATAACTAAATTTAATACGTAAAAAAAATAAATAAATAAATAAAATACTTTCAATGAGCTTTAATTTTATAAATGAACTGTATTTAAGTTATTATTACTTAATCAAAACGACCCGACTGCAGTTTGTTTGACATTACATGGTATGTTCAATAAAAAAAAGAAAAATGAACTTTTCAAATATTAGATGTTTAGATAAGTTCAAATCCATATTTATGAAAGAACGGCATAAGGCAGAAGATAGAAAAGACAGAATACAGACAGAATATAAAGCTACATTAAAAGTTTCATATGTCTAACATAGCTCTATACAACTATCAATAAAACATGTATAAGTGAAAAGCAATAAACCACAATAGGCTTATAGAAGATGATGAAAATTGATCCTGCCTTAGGAATAAAGGGTTTCATTTCAGAGAGATGCAATAAAATTGCAGTTTAGAATCACTGTCTAACGGCAGAGCAACCCTCCTGATCCTGAGTGATTAAAAACTAGTCTGTGACCCTAACCTTTGACCTCTAGCCCCAAACCTACTCCATCTTGTACCATAGATATTAATTAGAAAATTTGTGCAGACGGTACCGTATCCGCCTGGATTCTATTTTGGGATGAGAAGGAAATTTAAGCAAAAGAAACTAAATCCATCAACATCCTCCCTCTCATCGCCTATTCTGTCAGCAAATACACTGCTTCACTTCCTGTCTACGACAACAGCACTTCCTGCACGGGGATGTCCTCATTAACCACAGGATCAATGGGAGACCCTAAACTTTTTCCAGACTTGTCTCTGTTTTCCAAGAAAGAAAAAGAATAAAAATCTTCCATACTCATAAAACAAAATTATCCCCCTACAACCGACTGTGTAATTTCACTGGGGGTAAACAGGGCTCAAGACCTCATTTGAGCTTTGCTGCCTTTTCCACAGTCTCTCCCCCACAACAAAACTACATTTGCATCTGCTTTGAGAGAATTTAGTCGAGATGATTTATTGAAGTAATCAGCAGCACGTAGCAGCGCAGGTCCTGCAATGTGCCGCCACTGGAACAGGGTTTGGGCCGGAGGCTTTTTTTCAGTGGAGGCAGGCAGAACCCAAATTCTCCCCTTTGATTAGATTAGCATTACACAACAGCGTGACAGATATGACAAATAGGTGCATTAGAGCGTGTCCTTTATTCCCTCTTTTCTAGATGCTTGGGTCACAGAGGGACCCCCACCTCACGCCTCACTTCTGCAAATATATGCGGCCCCTGACGCCCCGTCTGATGCCTGATCTCTCTGGATTACCTTCAGAAAAGCTTATAGGAGAACAATAATTCTAAAAATAAAAGCGATAAAGAAAAAATACAATAAGAGCCTGGTTATGTGTATAACTTATTTGCATGTAAACCACGATTCATTCTCATCTTTGCCTATGGATTGCAAATACTACCACTAAAAACTGCAGTAGCCCCGACTTAATGAGAGTGTGTGTGTGTGTGTGTGTGTGAAGTGACAGAATATCACACACTTCAGTGACTCTCCTCCTCTAAGAGCAATCTATGGCTACCTCCATTAGCCTCCATCACACACACTCAAAAGGGTGCATATTCACACATGCTTACTCTCTCACCACACACACAATTCTACAATAATACCACTGAATTTCTCATAATAAACACTGGCATGTGTCCTCATAACTCACTGACACAGACACTATAACTGTAATTATGACTACAAGCTATCCTTTGTATAAACCTCCTACCCCAGAAAATCATCCTAACGCATTTTAAACCCCCTCTCTAGATCCACTGATTCATTAATCAGTTTTAAAGCTTCATATCATGAAGCTTAACATCATAATCACAATATTGTTTGTATGTATAATTAATACAATTATTAATTAAATTCTACAAATAAATACATAATGAAATTATAAATCCATATTTATACACATAAAATAAATGTAAAAAAAAATCTATTATGCACCTATAATAAATCCCCCTCTCTAGGTCCATTGATTCCAAATATTAACCAGTTTTAAAGCTTAATATCTTAATCACAATATTGGAGATCTTAAAAAAAAAAAAAAAAAAAACTGTATTTGCTGAATAAACAATAAATAAATGAACAAATACATTTTTTTATTTATGAATTCATATTCCAAATAATAGCGTCTTCGAATATCTCCTATCAGATCTTTTGGGGACAATTTCTTTCCCAAACTATATCAAACTATGTACACATAGACACCACAGACCTCAATCCTTCATCCTACCCGCCTTAAATACTCTCTGTTAAAGCTGATGGGGAGGCTGATCGATCACGAAATGCTATCAATGTTGCATTATCCTCTGTGACTGTCTATATGACCAAGGCCGTACACTGGGTCAAGACCCCTGACCTTTGAACTCCTATCAACAGCATTAAGAAGGGTTCCCTGGCCATTTTTCTGGACTTCTGTCTATACTCCTAGCTTAGTAAGACAGGAATCGAGCTTGCAGTGTGAAGATAACACCTGCAACGATGGATTTATTAAAAAGTAAAGAGGTAAAGGGGGAAAAAACAATAACTCGAAGAGAGATGGAGGAAGGACATACCTGAGAACACAGCAGCATGACCAGTTCAACCACAGAACTGCTAGATTTCATACACACAAGACCTACAAAGAAAAACAGATTTCATTTCAGATTTAGTAGAAATTTTAATGTTTTGAATGCATCAAAACAAACCTTACACAGCTAACTGCGAAATGTTACAACTGACTGAACAGAATCAAGAAAGCTATTGTACTAATTGCATGTCACTGTATAAATACTGTAAATTACATCCTGATTTCATACATATTGTAAATAATTTGACAAACACAAATATTGTCCTTCATCATTTAGTGATAAGCACTGAACTATTTGTGTTGAAATCTATACTAAACCTGCTAAATTCAGTTCTAATGTGAAATTAGAGAATTAAAATCATTTAATTTTTTGTGTCTGTTCTGCTGACACACATTTGTGAGTGGTCTAATTCTGCACCATCTTGAGGGGTCAAAGAGTATTGATGACCGTAATGAACCTACGCGATGCTACTGTAAACTAATACATGTTTGGGCCTTGTATTACATGAGACTAAATATGGTGAGCATATGTTCTATTGATCTGAAATTTAGCTTTAAAGAAGCTGCTAGGGAACTACATACGCAGAGAAATTTAACATGAAAGCTAAAAGTGAGAAAAAAAACAGGAAGCTGGAGGAAGAGGAAGGAAGGAAGCATTTTTGCTTTAAGTGGCTCTCTAAAGTCGCCCTGCAGCTATCAATCAGCGTTTCATTTCTTTGGGTGGCAGTGGACAGGCCAAACACTCGTATGAGCGTGCTGACCTCTGACCCTCTGCTCTATAAAAGAACCCTGCTATAATAATCATCGAGTTAAAAGATACTTCCAGCCACATTTACCGCTTAAATCTGGTTAGAGGTGAGAGAGGGAGCACGAGTGCTTTCATAACATATTGGGAGAGATGAGATATCATGTGAACACAACTTTAAATTGTAACAAAGATAAGATGCCATTGTGTGGAATTCACCAAACATGTCAGTAATAAGAGTAGAACAGTAGCTCACTGGTGCCTTCGATGAGTAGCTCCTGTCCATGACTCCCCAGCAATGTGCGAGAAAGGAATGGTGCGAAATCCACGAAAATCTCTCGGAGTAAAGGAGCTGCCTTCTCCAGAGCATGTTCCAACCTCTCTGAGATACTGAAAACATGAACACGTCAAATGATACGTCAAAACAAAAACAATAAAAACAGATCATTAAATGAAATCTTTTCTGAAATATAAATCTATAAGGGTTTTTTTTAATAAAGCATGATGTTTCAGTTTAAAGTGGAGACCTCATGTTGGGGGTGGAGCTCTGGGTCATTGGGGATAAAGCAGGGACAGATGGCAGGTTGGAGCTGGTGGAGGTTCCTCCTGCAGAGAACACAACCAGTAAACAAGTCATTACCCAAATACGCACATGCCAAACAAAACAGGGATGCATTACATTAAGCTACAGCAAGTACATGTTCCTATAATGTTTATAGGCCTACTTGTCTTAAAGCAGAAACAAAAGGAAAAAAAACAGTAAATATCTGTATTGCATTATAGAGGTTTTAGGGCATTTTTTAAATAAAAACAATCTGCACTGATATAGTTCATAATAAAAAATAAAAAAAAAACGGTCAGTAAATGTTTTCCAATCTACTGTGTCAGATTGGTCAGATTGCAATGTTTAATGCAAGGAAACAAAGTAAAAATCTAGTTTAAAATAATGGAATGTTTTTTTAAATGCCCTTAAGAATAATATTTAATCATATTAATTTAACAATATAAAAAAAAAAAATCCTTTCAATTTCTGTCGAAGAGTTTGAGGTCAAGTTTTTTATACATTATTTTATTCAGCAAGGAAGGATACAATAAAACTTTATAATAGGTATATATGTGCGATATAAATATAGATATATTTGCGCATCTGGTCAGTAAAGCCTGTTTTTTTGATTAGCTTTACTGACTAGATGCACATGTATATATCCAAAGATATACTGTATATCGCACTGCAATATAATTGATAATGTTACAGGAGATGTTTTGTTTTTTTGCATTTTTACAAAAAGGATTGAAATATTAAAGCATGCACTATTTATGCACACTTATAGAGACAGTAAAAAAGTGACCATTTATGGTACTGAAGTTTAAGCACATCTACGTAATTGTCATCTATGTAACATCTATGTAATTATTTGTCTAACAGTCAAATAAAGTGCATTAAAAATTAAAGTGCCCCTATTATGCCTTTTCAAATATGATCTTTCATTCAGTGTGTCATGTAGCTGTAAGTCAACATAAACTGCAAAAAAAAGAAGAAAAAAAAAGTCTGCTCACATTCGCCCTAAACGAGCCGTCAGCAATTCAAATCTTTTTCAGTTACGGTCACACAGAAACATATTTGCATAGTGTCCAACGACATTCTACATCGCGAACAACTTCCCCCACAAACAAACAGTACAATTTCCTCAAAGTTTAGTTTTCCGACACGCGCTGTAGCGGTAGACCACAAAGGACAGCGCCATCTGACCAATCACAGCAGTGAGGGCTCACGAAAAGGAGGGGTTTAGACAGACTGATTCTTCTAACCGCTTCACGCGAGTCGTTTATGAATCATTTAGAAATTGGGTAATATTAAATCGATTTTTTGGAGAAAAACTAAAGTGTTTTTTGACCTTGCATACATGTAAACCTGTTTTAAGAGACTCATAAAACATTATTAGCAACCTTTAAAATGGCATAATAGGGGCACTTTAAACAATATTCACAATGTTCCTTTGACAATATTCATATTGCCTAGCCCTTCTAACAACCTAGTAAAATACCCAATTCCAGCTGCCTTTTTCTGCAGACTTTTTATATAAGGGAGAAGAGTGAAGATCTATGTTGAAGCCCTGACACCATGTGAAAGGAGCTTTAGCTGAATGATAGCTATGCTCTGGTTAGAATTAATGTAAAATAAGCATTAGAGCAGCTCTTACACTCCCCCTGATAAAACAGCCCATAAATTCATTATCCCTGTGTGTGTGTGGCTGTGATTAGTGTACAAATAATTATATGCCAATAAATTTCAGCTTGCCCCTGAAAGTGACATATTTTGGTCTTGTTAAGGTCTTGGCACGATCATGCGCTCTCACACAGAATATCATGCAACAATAAACACTAATATCTCTCCCCACACACACGTAGGGTCTAAGGGCAGGGATAACTCTTGCAGCAGTGTGGAATGTTCCTGGCTTTGGGGGACAGCACCCACATGTGCATCTGCGGAGAGTCTCCTGCTCGCTGATGAAGTAGCCACTTCAAACGGCTCAGAGAAAATTAGCTTATCTCAATTCAGTTGGGACCTGCCCCTCTCCTTTTGCGCAGACATACACAAGAGAACCATAAAAATACAGACAAGCTTAAAACTACAAGCATGAGATATAGACCCATGAGTACACTACTTCAAAGACAAGAAAAGCTAAAGGGAACTAAAAACAATCCCTTCACACACAAAGGATCGTGTGTGCACACACATGTTGGTTTCAAAATAAAGAACATCTCACAGAGAGATGATGATGTTGGACATAATTCAAATCCAACCCTCAATCATCACAGTTAGTAGTTGATATGATTAGATATCCTGAAAAATATTATTTGGCTGATGTATCAGGATTTTAAAAATTGTGTTTTTAAAAAGAGTTTTTGACATTTAATCTATGAAGACATTTTCAAAAAAATGAGTCATCTTACTTTTTTGGAAAGAAGCTAACACACAGCAAGGATGCATTAAACTGATCAAATGTCACAGTAAAGATATTTATAATGTTGCAAAAGATTGTAGTTCGTAAGTTTAGAATGCGCAAAATGTTAGCTCAAAAAACAAAATAAGAGGGATCATGAAAATTGCATGTTAATTTTTTATTTAGTACTATCCTGAATGAGCTATTTCACATAACAGATGTTTACATATACTCAACAAGACAAAATAACAACTGAATTTATAAAAAGGACCCCATTCCAAAGTTTACAAGCATATCTGAAATCCCCAAAACAAACACGCCCCTACCCCAAAAGGGTCTCGCCCCTATTTAATAGATCCTCCCCACACATATGTAGCCTATGCAACCCAGGCAATGATTAGTTCTGTGAAACAAAGCAGAACCAATGTAACACCGTCTACACAAGACACGAGCAGCACAACAAAATACTATAAAAAATATTCTTTAATGAGATGCGCATGAAATATTGTGCGATATATTGACCAGCTCTGATATACAGGGTGGGCCATTAATATGGATACACCTTAATAAAATGGGAATGGTTGGTGACATTAACTTCCTGTTTGTGGCACATTAGCATATGTGAGGGGGGAAACTTTTCAAAATGGGTGGTGGCCGTGGTGGCCATTTTATTAAGGTGTATCCATATAAATGGCCCACTCAGTATATACATATAC